>JAMKCH010030939.1:0-61757 GCA_023653785.1 Ophioderma brevispina | reverse complement strand
ACCTGCTGTAGTATGGCTGCAGGAAATTACCTCTATTGTTTAGTGAACTGCAAGTGGCTCGCCACTCACCACAGGATTTTTTGCTCTGGACTTCGTGTGCATTGTCATGGAAAATTTATCCAGTGACTTTTAATAATTCAGGTTTTTTAATTTTGAACAATTATATTTGAAGTAGACTCTAACAGAAGTATTAGACCTGAAAATTTAAATTCCAATCGCATTCTTGGTTTGCATGACAAGTCATAAAAACATCCTCCCCCCTTGCGGACGTACACACAAAAGTGTACTTTTTGAGTTACTCATGTTTTAGTAACAGTCCCTTTTGCAAAACTTTATTAGTTTCCTTAAAGCAATATTAGCACATTTTTTTGAAGAGCGCTCCTAATTTTCAAAATTTGATATTTTTGCACAATTACGTTGGCAATTGTCTAGGAAACTATACCTGCGAACGAGAATGCTAAAAAATGCGTATTTATCACAAAATAAGCGATTTTGTAATTAGAATTGGGATCCCTGATTGGACTTAACGGCAGAGATGGAAATGCTACGTTTATGTCCGTCCATGATGAAATACTGCCACCTCGAGAAAATAACCTCTAACTTGACTTGCCTGAACTATTAAAACAACTAATAGATGAGCGTAGACACGTACATGGCGCTATTTCCCGGCTATTTCACATTGGAAGGCCGTTTCCAGCAGCCGTTGAATTATTATCGGGGATCCCCGATAATAATTATTCTAGTACAAAATTCCTTCGTTTGTGACACATAGACATTTTCGAGCTTAACCATTCACAGGTATACTTTACTAGCCAGTTACCAATTCAACCGTGTAAAAATCTCCAAATTTTTGAAAAATTGGGGGCGCTCTTCAAAAAATGTGCTAATATTGCTTTAACAGATATGTACACATCAGGGCAAAACAAATATAAAAAACAAAGCTGTCATCTTTAGGGTTAAATTTCCCAATGATAACCGTTGTGGACGTACGTTGCAGAAATATTTCACTTTGTACATTCTCAACGAAATACTATCATTTCTTAGTAATGAACATAGATTCTTAAAAAGACAAAAGTTTTAAATCAAAGAAGTTATTTATTACCAACTTTCAAATTTGCAATCTCTGTTTTAAATAACATCAAAAGTAGTTTGAGGTACTTGATAGTGCCATTTTGGGAATATACGGCCGCAGCATGTTACTTTTTGTAATATCCAACAAAATCTAATTATTTGTGAAATTGAATAGGCATATTCATGAAACTACATAGTATTTACCTTGGATATGAAACAAAAATCAAGTTATTTGGATGATTCTTATTTTTTTTTTACAATGTCGAAATTTGTTTGACATAATTACGGAACTGCCTTTTATTGTATGCATGCCATGTGATGGAATTTGATACCAAATTTGGTGAAATTTGATATCAATGACCTCCAATGACCTTTAATGACCTATAATGTCCCCAAATGCTAAGATATCCTATTAAAAGTATCTTTAAGACAATCTTTATGTTCCAAGCTTTAATTTGATACCACACATGATAGGTTTCTGAGGAATTTCCATTTTGACATAATTAAGCAATATGCAAAAAAGGGGGCGGGGCATATGACGTCATTAATGAGGTCCGATTTTTGGGCACCCCTTCTGAGTTTGCTTTGTACACCCCAAGGAATGTCTGTGCCAGGTTTCATGCTTTTGTCCAGAAGTGCACGATTTTTATGGTTATCTACTACACTATATGGTATGGCTAGGGACCTGCCTCTGAGAGTTTTGAAGTGAGACCCATACCTATACCTATTTTTCTCAAAAATGGGACCAATATCTGTACCTGAGATGCAAATGTTGGACCAAATTTTGCACAGATTTGCCCTTTTGTTCAGAAATTTCTTATGTTTTAGCAAATTTGAGCAATCTTGGCTCAGACTTAGCAAATGGGCCCAATTTCCCAACATATTTAAGAAAATATTGAAAAGGTAACCAATCTCTATACCTAATTTGGCATAAAAAGGGGCCACATCCCCATATAGACATTTGTGTGGCGAACCAGGACAGATAACAGCCTCTGAAACAGCCTCTCACACGAATACCTACAAAAAATAGGGAGAGAGTCCCATAGAGATTGTCCGGTTGTGGAAGTCGTAAGCATTTCAGCAGGAGATACAAAAATCAGTTAAAGCAATAACAGCACATTTTTTGAAGAGCGCTCCAAATTTTCCATTTTTTTTTGGAGATTTTTACACGGTTGCATTTGTAACTGGCTAGTAAACTATACCCGTGAATGGTTAAGCTCGAAAATGTCTATGTGTCGCAAACGAAGGAATTTTGTAATTAGAATAATCGGAGATCTCCGATAATAATTCAACTGCTGCTGGAAACGGCCTAATATGAAATAGCCGGGAAATAGCGCCATGTACGTGTCTACGCTCATCCATTAGTTGTTTTATTGGTTCAGGAAATTCTAAATTAGATGTCATTTTCTTGAGGTGGCACTATTTCATCATGGACAGACATAAACTTAGCATTCCAGCTCTGCCGCCAAGTACAATCGGGGATCCCAATGCTGATTACAAAATCACTTATTCTATGATAAATACGCATTTTTGAGCATTCCCGTTCGCAGGTGTAGTTTCCTAGACAATAACTAACATAACTGTGCAAAATTTATGAAAATTGCGGGTGCTCTTAAAAATATGCTGTTATTGCATTAACCTGACAATGACCAAAATGACAGAATCCCCGTCAATCCAACCAAATAACCTTTGACCCAATCTGTGCAAACCTCATATGGGCCTAGGGTCAGTGTTAAAACTGACCAAATTTGGTGATCGTAGCATTGATTTGTGGCGGGAAACCAATGGACAGATTTTCTAGGAACGCCCCTTTAATTGGCCCACATGAACTCTCACCACAATCGGAGTACACCACATATGAACCTTGGACCAGTGGTCCTTTTGATCAAGTTTGGCTGCAATTGGCCCAAACATTTGGGCAAGAGATACAAAAACCAGTCAACCTGACCAAAATGACAGAATGCCCTTTAAAATCCACCCATATAACCTTTGACCCCAATCTGTTTACCCGGGGGGAGCAATTCTCATTGACAAGGAGGTATCATCCGTGTCCAAGCATTCACAAAGCACCCTATATTTTCGAAGCTTGAATTTTCACCCATGAACATGTATCAGTAGCGCAATTAGCTACCCTAAACAAGTACTTGCTGTAATTTGTGCCCCTAAAACAAGTAACAGTAGCGCAATTGTGGCTACCTTAAACAAGCAATTGATGCAATTATTACCCCTTAATAAGTAAAAAATCCAGAACTATCTTCTTTCAACCTTATAATACAAAGATTACTACCTTCAGTGTATTCTTTTGCCAACCACAGACTATATACAAATATGCCTGAGCTTGGTGTAAATCAGAAAATATCTGGTAAAAGTGTTTTTTTTTCAGCCAGGAAATATCTGAGAAAAGGTAGTGTTTCAACCAGGGAAATGCATTTTGAGTCAGTGGCGTATCCAACCCCTCTCAAGATTGGGAACAACTAGTCGAGAAAAGGCAACAATATGCCCTTCCGCGCGAAGCGTGTAACCCTTGCAATATTCAGTTTCCAAAGTACTCTTTCATGCGAATTTGATAGAAACAATTTTAACTTGTAAGTTGGTAACTATAGAAAAATATAGGTACAATAAATAGGCTTAAAAAAAACTAAACAGAGTTGATAGGTTAGATTTTGTGTTGATTTAATCATAAAGTGTCAGGGAGAATTCATAATCAATCATGTAAGGTGTACATGGAGAGTTTATGAAGCGCACTGGGGGTAGAGTGTGGGATGAAGCGGGGAAAGCTTGGGGTATTAGTTTTCAAGACATTTTCTAGTCCGGGAGAATGCTATTTTCCGCATAAAAATGAAGCGCATCGGCATTTTCCAAGCCAATCCGCTCTGAAAATTGGCGAATACTAATACGCTCAATTATGCACCCAAAGTAAGTTAATTTGAGAAAATCCTAAACCTAGAATTGATTGACATTTAAATAAATTATAATCAGTTTTAATTGCTAAAATTTTCATGCTAAATGGTAGTACAATATGGGTATCAGACAATCACAAAGGAGTCGTCATTTCTCAAAACCAAGATACGCCTGCAAAAAAATCAGGTGTTTGATTCCTTTACCCGGCGTAGCGCGGAAAACTTTGGAAATTAGGGATTTGAAGGCCCGGGTTTGAAGGCAACTCCGGAACAGACTTGTTTTTTATGCTAAAATGAATATGGACCCTAAAGACGTAATTTCTCATAATATACCCTTTTTCTTGACTTTTGGTGATTTTTGGTGATTCTTGGGCCAGTGGTTCTTCTGATCAAGTTTGCAATTGGCCCAAGCGTTTGGGCAGGTGGTACAAAAAACCAGTCAACCTAACAAAATTAGAACACACACACACACACACACACAAACACATGCAATATAATTACCAAAAATTGTCAGTAAGTTGATAAAGTGTCAACCAAAAGGTGTATACTAAATGTTTGACACACACGCAGACACAAAGACAGACATAAGGTCTTTCCAATTGCATCGGACGAATGAAGACCTAAAATGATGGCAAGCTACAAATTTCCTCTTAATTTTTTGGATATACTAAATGCACACAAGACGATACATTAGTGTCTTGAATTATGCTCATTATAATACTCATTAAAATCAATGAATGTCATAATCAGCTATAAACCTAACAATTTTGACATAATAAGAGTCCTATTCACCTTTGCATGCTCAGGCAACAAGTAGGGGAGTGTGTGTAACAATCTCCAACTCACCACCCCCCCCCCCCCCCCCCCCACCAAAATGGTGACTGACCAAATGTGTGGGTTCCTTAAAGCAATATTAGCACATTTTTTTGAAGAGCGTCCCCAATTTTTCAAAAAATTCGAGATTTTTACACGGTTGCATTGGTAACTGGCTAGTAAACTATGTGAATGGTTAAGCTCTACAATGTCTATGTGTCGCAAACGAAGGAATTTTGTAACTAGAATAATTAATATCGGGATCCCCGATAATAATTCAACGGCTACGGCCTTCCAATATGAAATTGCCGGGAAATAGCGCCATGTACGTATCTACGGTCATCTATTAGTTGTTTTATTGGTTCAGGCAAGTCAAGTAATTTTCTTGAGGTGGCACTATTTCATCATATATGGACATAAACTTAGCATTTCCAGCTCTGCCGTTAAGTACAATCTAGGATCCCAATTCTAATTACAAAAATCGCTAATTTTATGATAAATACGCATTTTTGAGCATTCTCGTTCGCAGGTGTAGTTTTCTAGACAATTACCAACATAGCTGTGCAAAAATATCAAATTTTGAAAATTGGGGGCACTCTTCAAAAAATATTGCTTTAAATTTTACTAAATTAAACTTTTCTCTATCAGCTTAACTTTAAAAAATTGCTTTGAAGTAAGAAAGTATCATCAATTTTGTAGCGTCGTCATTGATAATGGAGGAGTGACAAAACTGTTAGCTTTATAATGTTTTAATTCATCGTCACTTTATTGCAATATTAAAAGGTAATGCCAATACAACGCAAACGATAAAAGCATACAAAACTGAAAGAGAAAGAGTACTGTTTTCATTGAAAATTAAATTTGATCTTTGTAATTTGATGAGTTAATAACAACATTCAAAGAGAAAGTTTTGTTTTCCTCATCTCGTGTTTGATCAATGTTGACACAATCGAGGGAAATGAGTTAGTTGTCAGTGTATTCAAATGACCTTTCACTCTAACATGTTACCCCCACACAGCCCCTGTTGTCAGTGTATTCAAATGACCTTTGACTCTAACATGTTACCCCCACACAACCCATGTTGTCAGTGTATTCAAATGACCTTTGACTCTAAGATGTTACCCCCACACAGCCCCTGTTGTTAGTGTATTCAAATGACCTTTGACTCTAACATGTTACCCCACATAGCCCCTGTTGTCAGTATATTCAAATCACCTTTGACTCAAACATCTGTTACCCCCACACAACCCCTTTGACGTCAGTGTATTCAAATGACCTTTGACTAACATCAGTAACCCACACACAACCTCTGGTGTCAGTGTATTCAAATGACCTTTGACCCTAACATCTGTTACCCAACACAACCACTGTTGTCACTGTATTCAAATGACCTTTGACCTAACATCTGTTACCCCCACACAACCGATGTTGTCAGTGTATTCAAATGACATTTGACTAACATCTGTTACCCAACACATCCCTGTCGTCAG
Source organism: Ophioderma brevispina (assembly GCA_023653785.1). Classification (NCBI taxonomy): domain Eukaryota; kingdom Metazoa; phylum Echinodermata; class Ophiuroidea; order Amphilepidida; family Ophiodermatidae; genus Ophioderma; species Ophioderma brevispina. Next base: position 55,483 of record JAMKCH010030939.1, on the reverse strand, counting down.
TGTATTCAAATTACCTTTGATGTAACATCTGTTACCCCTGTTTTCAGTGTATTCAAATGACCTTCGACTCTAACATCTGTTACCCCATACAACCCCTGTTATCATTGTATTCAAATGACCTTTGACTAACATCTGTTACCCACACACAACCCCTGATGTCAGTGTATTCAAATGACCTTTGACTAACATCTGTTACCCGACACAACCCGTTGTCAGTGTATTCAAATGACCTTTGACTAACATCTGTTACCCCCACACAACCGATGTTGTCAGTGTATTCAAATAAATATGATATTTGACTAACATCTGTCACCCCTACGCAACCCTTTCTTGCAGTGCACAGGCATACCAACCATGAACCTGCAAATGTTTGACAGACAGTCTGACCGACAGACACACGAACCATGCTGCCGCAAGTTCTGATTAAAATCAGATGACCTAAATATAGCAAAGCTGTGAATTTACCCTTATAACTTCGATGGGATACACATACAAGATAATACATTAATATGCCTTGAATTGTATGTATATGAACTTATTATAATACTCATCAAAACAATAAATCTTAACTTTAAATAGCCTGCATCACGGACAAAGAAGTTGGAATGGATTAAAGACATCTGAAATTATATAAGAGTCCCCCAAATTCACCACCTCTTTATATTCATGCCACAAATAAGGGAGTATTTAACTTAAAACTCACCAACCCATGAAATGGTGAGTGACCAAAATTGTGGGTTCGTTAAACTTTACTAAACAAAACCCTCAGTGACTTTTGTCTGTCAGCATATAAAATTGCTTGTTAGTTTTATATCAGTATCAACATAAACAACAAAATTGAAAGATTGTTTTTTCGCCTAAAAGTATATTTGATATTTGTAATTTTAGAAGACTTAATAACATGTAAAGAGAAAGTTGTGTTTTCTTTATCTCATGTTTGCTCAATTCTTCACATATACATTTACAACAATATCAAAAGAGAAAGCTTCATTTTTGCCTGTCTCGTGATGTTTGCTTATGTTATTTTTACTTTTTTTTATCAATACAGTCATTTCTAATATTAACAGAAAGTTCTTGCTTTGCTTTGCCATCTTGTGACGTTTGTGTGTCCCCCCCCCCCAAAAAAAAATCCAACACTTTGCATTTGGATCCATAACATTCAAAATTAACTTATTTCCATGTGCTTCAGGTATATTTTATAACTGTGTCTTGGCTACTATTCAAGAAAATTTGAGCAAAATCAGACTGAAATTACCGAAGATGTTACCGTCTGGAATATGTCTCTTCAAAATCAACTTTGCAGCGTCAGGAATCAAGTTTGCATTGGATGGTACAAAGCAGCGAAAATTAAAGGGGCATTTCGTGATCCACAGCCTCGTCCCCCAGACTTACCCCCAAAAAGTTTAGATTTTATATCATCTTAGTAATGCATGTGTACCCAATTTTACTTGCAAATTCAGTCGCATCTGTAAGAAATTCGCATATTTGTATTTTCTGTCCGTAAACGGACATAAATTACAGTACACTAGCCTATGGGAGCCTGTGATATAAGCATTTGCTCATAACATCAAACAGCAAGATCGGTATCAACTGAAATGTTGGGAATAAGCTTTTCTCGACGATATCTAGCAAACCATAAATAAAACAGAAGGTGCTAGAATCACGAAATGCACCTTTAACAGCATGGACAAGAAAAGATAGTTTCTTTTTTCATCGCACATATTGGACTACCAAATCAATTCCATCACAATTGTTTCATTATTTAAACACACTATGCTAAAATGATAAAAACCATATCGTTACACAATGAAATTCCTAATAAATCCTTAGTTTACAATCTATGGGTGAAACCTTCACTCCAGAAATCAGTCTGTAGATAATAATAGATGAGCTTTTTCTATATGCAAGGTCATTTGCATTTCAAGTTGAATAATCAAAGTTATGGGACTGCTCGTCCCGTAATATGGTGTCCCTGCTGGGCAATACAGCTTGCTCACTCATATGGAAGCTTGCACAACAGGTCATCCTCATTCACCTCATTCCCTGGATTGCATTGATGATACAAGCTCTTAGTTCTTGAAGGTTGTTTGATGGGGTTTGGAACACTTGAAATTTGACACAACCCCCAAAAGAAATAGTCCAATAAGGTAAGATTAATTGCTGTAGCTTGTCATGATCTGCCTGTAGTCTATGAGCTGGGATGCCGTCTTGGAACCGGTAGCAGGCTTGAGGAAGTAATGTTTTCCAAAGCAGTTGTCTGAATATCTTCTCCAACTTGGGTAGCACAAATTGTTGATCATCGCTAAGTAGTTAGTGCCAGTTACATATTGCCCTGGTAGAAGTAAGGCCCTCACGATGTGGTTGTTGCTGGTAAGCCCAATCCACAGGGTGACCTTCTCAACATAGTTGTTTCTTTGAAAACAAAGTCCTGTGGCAGTTGTCCTCTAAGAGCATAACATCTGATGTTCTGGTTAGACACACATCCATTCAGTTCAAAGACGACCTTATTGCCATTTATGTCCTTTGCCATGAACCTTTCCAGCTTATTTAGGAACCACTGACAGAATGCCATACTGTATGGATGCCATCTTAAATCTTTAGTTACTATCCGATGGAATGTTGACCTCTCGGGGTATTTGGCAAGGTGTTTCTTCTTCGCTGCTTCTTGGGTTCCTCTTAAGGACTCTAAGAACTGCATCAATGCTAGCTGTTGTTCTGACACTGCTTCTTAAATTTCTCTGAAGGGCTCTATGAACTGCATCAATGTTAGCTGGTGTTCTGACACTGCTTCTTGGGTTCCTCTTAAGGGCTCTAAGAACTGCATTAATGATAGCTGGTGTTCTGGCACTGTTTCTTGGGTTTCTCTTAAGGGCTCTAAGAACTGCATCAATGCTAGCTGGTGTTCTGGCACTGCTTCTTGGGTTTTCTCAAGGGCTCTAAGAACTGCACCAATGCTAGCTGGTGTTCTGACACTGCTTCTTGGGTTTTCTCAAGGGCTCTAAGAACTGCACCAATGCTAGCTGGTATTCTGACACTGCTTCTTGGGTTTCTTTTAAGGCCTCTATGAACTGCATCAAATGCTTTTCTGAAACTTATTCTTAACTCTGTTACCCTTGCAAAACATTATTATTCCAGTCTTCTAGCACTTTCTATACGGTATAACTATACTGTAAATTGGGAAAGGAATGTAAGTTTTTCACAATGTTGCATTTGGGTTTGTGTGATTCCGAGCTGATGTGTTTTTGCATCCGTTTTTTCCACCAGAACAATGTGTCTGACTAATTGTTAAGTTGTAATAGGCCTAATGCAAACATGCAAATTGCTTTACTGGCATTGTTAAATTTCCTCACGTAAATTCCTCTTCCAGCAATTCCATTTATCATCTATCTGCTTTATATTGGCTGACCTATTAGACCAGGAACTTTAAGTCTGTGTAGCCAGAAGGCGCAAATAAATAGGTAGAAGCTGAATTGTTCAGGATAGTTTCCTGATGTTGTAAGGAGCGACATATCAAAGTCCCCAAGAGTCCCCCTTGTGCAAATTGAGGAATAAGGGGGTACATTTTATAGAGGGGTAAAAAATTGAAATTATTCAATTGAGCTAAATCATGGATTATTGTATTCTTCTGGTAGAACTGAGTAAGAAAATGTATAGTTTGTCTAACTTTAGTTTTAGGCCCGCAGGTCAAAAATTGTTTAAGGTAATCGTGGGGGAAAATTTTCAAAACAGTACGATTTTAATGAAACTAATTCCAAATTACTCGTACATAATGTATGGTCATATTATGGCAAAAAGTGCTCATTCACACTATCTACATTTTCGAAATATTGACCGTATAGGGCAGTGGCTTGTGACCTACTATAGACCCAGTACAAACCTGTCATAATGAGCCCTATAACTATGCAAGAAAATTACTTGAACTATTTAAATATATCTTTTCAGCTTATACACAACGAGAAGAACAATTTGATATACTTTTGGAAAGAATCGGAGCACTCCTGGCATTTACCCCCAGTATGACCTTGAACAGTTATTTCCATATAGTTAATGATCTATAAATGACAGATAGGGTAAAGTATACCTTTTTTAATCCTTATGACATAATACAAACGTTGGTATACATTTGAACGAAATTGGAACATTTTTTAATTTGACCACTGTACAAATTTTACCCCCTTATTTCTCAAAAAGCACACGGGAGATTCTTGAGGACTCCTTACAACATCAAGAAATCTTGAAAATTCAGCTTCTACCTATTTATTTCCGGGTGTTTTTCTATTATCTTGGACTATATCAACAATTTCCATTACGAGTTATAGAAATGTTAAATGAAAAGTTTATGCAACTTGGAACAGCTGATTAATCATACTGCGAACTCATCTAAAAAAATGGCGGGCGCTACTCTCATCTACCCAAGTCATGATTCTAAATACTATACAAACTATACATATGTCCATCAGTCACAGTGGAAACAATCACAGCGTACCAAGACAAATGAGATCTTTGTTTTAATTAATTTAATTTTATTTTTGGGATTCGGTCAGATTTTTTCACCCAATAAACAAGTGCGGTCCAAAGGGTTTTTAAAACGAGCATGTGTGGGCCGGTTTTCATCCCTGAAAATAATGAGCCCTCAAACAAAGTGTTGAAATTTGTTTTGGGACACACTGTTGATTTAATAGGTACAAAGCCGAGTTTGTTTTTTTCCTGATCTCGTGATGTTTTGGTTGTTATAAAGGGGGGAAACTATTTAGTCTTAACTTATGCATGTATTTTGCTTGCAATATTTGTAGGTCTGTTCAATCTTTAGCCTATTCTTTCACACCAGTTATACGAATGCTTTAATACATATCCTATATTGTTTTCAGATTTAAAATTCATGATAAAATATTAGCTTACTCTAAATGCAATGGTTTCAGTCCTTAGTGCCGGGCATATCAGACTGAGATGCAATAACAACTACATTATGATAACCCCTTAAAGCAATATTAGCACATTTTTTTGAAGAGCGCCCCCAATTTTTCAAATATTTGGAGATTTTTACACGGTTGCATTGCGCCGTGATCTTTATTGAAATGGCGCGGTATAAAAATCCTATGTATGTATGTATGTATGTAACTGGCTAGTAAACTATACCTGTGAATGGTTAAGCTCCAAAATGTCTATGTGTCACAAACGAAGGAATTTTGTATTATTATCGGGGATCCCCGATAATAATTAAACGGCTGCTGGAAACGGCCTTCCAATGTGCAATAGCCGGGAAATAGCGCCATGTTCGTGTCTATGCTCATCCATTAGTTGTTTTAATAGTTCAGGCAAGTCAAGTTAGAGGTTATTTTCTCGAGGTGGCACTATTTCATCATGGACGGACATAAACGTAACATTTCCAGCTCTGCCGTTAAGTCCAATCTGGGATCCCAATTTTAATTACAAAATCGCTTATTTTGTGATAAATGCGCATTTTTTAGCATTCTCGTTCGCAGGTATAGTTTCCTAGACAATTACCACCGTATCTGTGCAAAAATATCAAATTTTGAAAATTGGGTGCGCTCTTCAAAAAATGTGCTATTATTGCTTTAACTCTTCACTGTCTTACCTTCATAGCCAGGTGTGCTGCCAGGCATATCAGACTGAGATGCACTAAAAACTACCATATGACAACCCCTTAACTCTTCACTGTCTTACCTTCATAGCCAGGTGTGCTGCCAGGCATATCAGACTGAGATGCACTAAAAACTACCTTATGACAACCCCTTAACTCTTCACTGTCTTACCTTCATAGCCAGGTGTGCTGCCAGGCATATCAGACTGAGATGCACTAAAAACTACCTTATGACAACCCCTTAACTCTTTTCTGTCTGAACTTCATAGCCAGGTGTGCTGCCAGGCCTATCAGACTGAGATGCACTAAAAACTACCTTAGACAACCCATTAACTCTCACGTCTACCTTCATATCAGGTGTTGCCTGTCAGGAATATCCGACTGAGATGACCCTAACACTACTTAATTACAAAACCCTAACTCTCACTGTCTTAACTTCATAGCCCGGTGTGCTGCTAGGCATATCAGACTGAGATACACTAAAAACTACCTTATGACAACCCCTTAACTCTTCACTTCTGACCTTCATATAGCCATTTTGGTCAGCCAGGCATATCAGACTGAGATGCACTAAAAACTACCTTAGGACAACCCCTTAACTCTCACTGTCTTACCTCATAGCCAGGTTGTGCCAGGCTTCAGACTGAGATTCACTACAACTCAAACTACCTTATGTCAACCCCTTTTAACTCTTCCCGTCTTACCTTATAGCCGGTGGTTCGCCAGGCATATCAGGCTGAGATACACTAAAACTACTTATGTCACCCCTTAACTCTTCACTGTCTATCTTCATAGCCAGGTGTGCTGCCATGCATATCAGACTGAGATGCCTAAAATAACCTTATGATGTCAACCCCTTAAGCTAACTCTTCCTGTCTTACCACCTTCATAGCCAGGTGTGCTGCCAGGCATATCAGACTGATATGCAATAACAACTACCTTATGACAACCCCTTAACTCTTCAAGGGTCTACCTTCATAGCCAGATGTGCTGCCGGCATAATCAGACTGAAGATGCACTAAAGCTAACCTTATTACAACCCCCTTACCTCTTCATCAACTGTCTTACCTTCATAGCCGATGTGTTCCTGCCAGACAGACTGAGATTAACAAAAACTAACCTTATGACAACCCCTTAACTCTTCAACTGTTTACCTTCATAGCCAGGTGTGCTGCCAGGCCTATCAGACTGAGATGCACTAAAATCTACCTTTGACAAACCCCTTAACTCTTCACTGTCTTTTTTTTAGTAGAGCTGTAAGGCTCTAAACCCTTTATTGCATCATCAAGAAACAAATATATATATATACATTACAAAGTCATTATCTTGTTTGTAAAAAAACCCTGCAAACATTAATATAGATATAAATTATGCCAACAACAATACATTTAAAGAATTATATGTTCCATCGCTGTTCACCGGTAATATTATGTTCTTTAAAGCAATTCTTCTCAGTATTCTTCCACAACTTTCATCATTTATAAAGTATGATATCAGTTTTACTTTTTGTACCCCCAATCTAGAATTATAAATATTATATTAGCATGAAGGACCACAAAAATTACCTTGCGATTTGAACATCCAAAATACCCCCAACACACACCTTCATAGTAAGATTATGAGTATTATTAAATTCTAGATTGAAAAGATTGCCAAACGACAGAGTAACTGAACATTCCCAAAAGAGGTGCACAAAGTCTTCAACTTCCCTGTTGCAAAAAAGTACAAAGGGAGAGCAATATACCCATTGGTAGACAATTTTATTAATGGATAGAAATCTATGCAAAATCTTAAATTGGAAATATTGCAATCTGGTGGATAGGATGACTTGGAACGGTAGATATATTTTTCAACCCTCGAGGATCTTATATCATTGAATAACGAGCCACTTAAGTTCAGAAAGGGAGTTTTGATGATCTTTTTAACAGATACTGTGTTCAGCCTACAAACTTTATTAGTTCTTCCTGTGTTAGAAAGCAACTCGATATTGGGGTTGTGACTGAACACCATCCCCATCCTCATCACCGCCTGAACACTTCTTTTCCAACCTAATGGAATTGCATAGATAATGAAAAATCTTCATAAACTTGTATTTTAAACTGGTATTTTGGCATAAAGCAAGCGTATGACATAATCGTACCGTCCTTCCACAGGGATATCATTGAAAATATTTTATACCACTGTTGTGGCCATTACATTTTAATAAAGATGGTGCTTTTATTAATTCTAATAGCAGACTTATTACCACTAGTATTTGGTGGCGGAAGTTTGAATATTCGGAATCATACACCACATAGCCGCAAGCATTTCAACCTCCTTAATAAAGCAATTACCTATAGAGTTAATACTGATCTCATTATGTTTAATATTCAGAACCAGATAAGATCACCACCGAGATGTTAAGATAAGATTGTAAAAGCACTTCCATTTGCCATTAATGTTATCATCTAAAAGACGCTTCACCCCAGCAATCTTACGACCGTACCTTGATGGAAATGGAACATCACTAGACCTCCACAGATAATCACCATAATTGTCTTCTACTCAATCATTGTCAGGTTTTACCTGACCATATAAAAATTGTAATCGACGCTATCAATTTGATTAAAAAAACTCATCAGAGGCGGTGGTAAAACGGACAAAAGAAGAATAAAGCTGAGAAGGCCTAAACTTTTAAAACATGGTGACTTACCCCATAGTTTACAGTTCCTCCACTGTCTTACCCTCATAGCCAGGTGTGCTGCCAGGCCTATCAGACTGAGATGCACTAAAAACGACCTTATGACACCCCCTTACTCTTCATTGTCTTACCTTAATAGCCAGGAGTGCGCCATGCATATCAGACTGAGATGCAACTAAAAACTCCTTAAGTCAACCCCTTAAGGAAATATGGGCAAGATTTTTGTCAAGCTTCAGTTTGACTTACATTCATAAAATATATGTCATCATCACGAATTCCCCGAAAAAATATAGATTTGATGTAAAATTAAAAAAAGAGGCATTTTAATTTTTGCTTTTTTTGACATACGAAGAAAACGGGCGGATTTTTCGCCACGGCTCAATTGATCAAAAGCGCCCCAACTCGTGACGCTCAAAGGATGACCAAACCATCGTGCTTGACCGCGAATTGTTATTGCTGACACTGTCATCTTGATGGATTAAATGAAAGTAATAACAAAATTAAGAAAAAAAGTTACAGAAATGCAATTTTTGTTTCATTTCGTTGTGTTAATTAATTATTACTGAAGTGTCAACACTGCGATATGATGGTCCACAACGACGTAAATATGGATGGTCATCACATTGACGCCACCATTTGCCTGCAATGTTGATTTGTCGGAATCGTTTCGAGTAAGCTATTGGGGGGCGTGTAAATTAAAATGGAAGGGCAAAATACTCACCAAATGTGGACATTTTTCAACTATTTTGGTTTATATGTAATTCTACGTTACTTAAGCTTCCATCATACCAAATTTTCCAAATTATTCAGAATCATGACATATTTCCTTAACTCTCGATGTCTCTTACTTCATAGCCAGGGTGGCCCTACCCGATCTGGATGACACTTGCAACCACAAAACCTTAGTATCTACAGCTACTTTTCCTGTGACACACAGGTCATTTAGGGGCCAAAGGTCATACCTGTACTTTGTATTTGGGACTTTTCAAGTGTTCTCCATCTCCGCCGGTAACCCCTTAAACCCCTGACCCGATCTGGAGGACACACTTTGCAACCACGCGCCTTTCTTGTCTTACTTACTGTGTTTGGCTGTGACGACAGCTGTTAGGCCAAAGTCATACTTTTTTATTTTGGGGAAGTTTTCTGTGTCTTACTCCCCTGAAAAGCTGTGCAATCTCTCTCCTATCAGGTTTTCAGCTCTTATTCCCCATGAAAACTGCTAATTCCTCTCCTTAACATTCTTCGTTCCAAATATCTATACTAAAATAAGGGACAGCGTCCCAAATAGGTCCATCCGATTATTGTTCAATATATATAGAGGAGCAATATAATGACCCCCAAGTGACCCCTGATGACCTTTGGCGGCTCCCCTCATATGTTACCCTTACCCACACCCCCCCCCATAAGACCCACTCTTCACTTCGCCTCAATGTATGATCATACCATGTACGACGTGAGCCATCACTGCACTCAAAACTCAGTAATTTGAAAAGTGTCAATCAAGAGGTGTAATACTAGAGCACTCAAATGACCTGACCCCGAATGACCTTTGACATTGACAGGCCTCATCTGTCTACCCCCCATAGGACCCCCTTTCGCGATGAATAGCTACCAGATAACTTGATTCCATAACTGCCAAAATGTTTACAGCAAATTGAAACAGTGTCAACCAAAAGTTGTATACTAATATTTTTTGACCCACACACCACAGACACACATATATAGACAGACGGAGACACAACCCATGAATCATGGCGACATAAGGCTCTTTCTCCAATTGTTCCGACTTGTGTCTACATAGAACCGACGGACACACAGCACATGAATCATGGCGATAAGGTCTTCCAATTGTTTCCATCTATGTTTCCTCTACTTGATATGAGAGCCCTGGCACTTGCACACACACCCACACAAATTACAGTGGGACAAACTTGTGGTCTTATGGTAGAAGCAATAATGCATATTACAAAGCCCTATTCCTACTGTACTACTATTGCACAGTGGCCCAACCGTACCAATAAACCTTCAGCCTCATTTCTAGTAATGTCAGCAGATCAGGATCAGCGCTTTCCATTCAGCAAACATTTAAGGCATCTTGTCCGCTTAAATTGGTGGCTAACCATCAAAACGGTAGTTTTTTCTTTATATCTTGTGAATGAAATGGATGTGAGGGCTCAAATCAGGAAGACAATGACAAAATATGACCTTTCATCTGATATCAAAATCGATACTATTTCCGGGTAAATCAGGTTGGTCAATTCCATATCTGAGATTGTATTACAAAGTTGTGATTTTCTATGAAGGACATCAATTTGAGCTTAGCTTTTACACAGTAATGAGTACTTGGACAGGCATTATGTGTATGCGAAAAAAACATGATTTGTTAGAAAATCGAGGGCAGTGTGCATTTCATGATCTTTGGACCATTCGTGGTTCACTAGATATTGCCAAAATTTCAGTTGATTCTGATGGTGAGTTTTTAAGCAAATTTTGTATCACTGTGCCCCAAGCCACTCTGTCATTTTATATATGGACAGGAATACAAAAAGAGTAGATCGAATCTGCATGTAAGATTAGGCACATATATTATGGAGGTAGAGGCTCATGTAATGCCCCTTTAATGGTTGACAAGAACAGATTGGCTGATAAAGAATAAAGTTATGGTTACAGAAAAATTTCTATAAGCCCTAATTGTTGGTCTGGGATTTTTTGCAAGCACTTTTAGTCAAGGAAATATGGTGATAATCCATTTGTTCCTGTGGAAAATGAAGCTTTTTTGAACATTTAAAACATGACTTTAAATGACCTCTAGATGACCTTTGCCCTCTTGTACATCCCATAATTATGATCCACTTCTCAAGGATAGGAAAAGTGATACATTCAGTCTGAAAGGTGTTCATTATAGATTAAATGGATCAGAACATATTTTATAATACAAATACATAATTCAATGACTTTAAATTGAAATTTTAACGAAGCTGATTTTTGAAGTTTGGCATCACAATTCTGATCCGTTTTGTAGATATTAACATGTAAAGCTCACGATTATGGACCAAAGTTTAACATCACTGAAAACATTAATATCTGCAAAGGTTGATTAAAGTAACAAATACTCATAGATCTCGTATGACATAAAGTTTGATCAATGACGTGCAAGGACCTCCATTTATTTTGACAATAGTGTACTACTGAGGAGTTTGTGTGAGAATTGTAGTTTTACCTCATGTGTTATGCATTCAGTGATGAGCCTAAATGATCTGACCTTGATACGGGGTATATAAACTGACTGTTGTAAAGTTTTGAGGACATACAATGAACCACAAACAGAAATAAAGATACCTCACGTTGAACTTTGTTATAAACTATGATTTGGGTATCGTATTCATGCTACTTCTTTGAACTTTGTTACCTTGCAACAACCACTTAGTCTGTGAAAGCGGAGGAAACAGAAGGGACACCCCCCGTAATTCACAAACCCCTCTGCACTCACCTTAACCCTAAAAGAGCCGGGCTTTTTGGACCCATCTCACCACCGGGGTTGGGGAGGGCGGATTCCCCCTAGTATCTCGGAAACGGATTGATGAACTGTCATGTGTGTGGCACCAATGGATAGCTATGACCCTTTCGAGTCCATTGATACCAAAAAAGTACACACATACCTTGTATGACGTCACAGTGACGTCAAACATGACGTCATGCAAAAATGCAAAAAAAAATTTAAAAATCGCAAAATTCATGGTTTTCACCATTTTTTCAAGAAAAAGTTTGATTTTTTGGCCATCATGTGTGTCAAAGTATGCGTACACATGCTCTTACTACAAATAAATCAAATAAATAAGATAAAACATAGCGTAACTGTATCCTTAGTACAGAAAACTGGATTTCTACTCTATGTAATTAAAATGGGAAATATCTTTTCTTCGCACGCAGTGCGCGATTACGTAACGCCGCGTCATAACTGTAGGTCCGATTTTTGTCAAAATGGTCTTAAATCGAGCGCAAGGCTTCAAAGAAAAAAGTCATGTACTTTGTCAAAAATAACAAATAGGTGAGATACGACAAAACATTTAGGGAGGGGGCCTTTTAGGGTTAAGACTTTCGGTGTCCTATAGAACATGTGTGAATATAAGCACTCAATCCCCCAAAATTTGAATGCATCTGCCTCCACTACCCTACCCGTACTTAATACCAGTACTATAGCAACCTTCTGCCATTACCATACATGTACGACCTAGCGGTGGCAGAATGATTTTTGAAGTAGAGGGACCACTCGGCATTTCATCTAAGAACTATAATTTTTGTGTGTAGTGATGATATGTCCTATGTGTATCATCAATCATTGATTCATGTCATTAATTAGTCAATATCAAGCTTAATATGCCGAGGAAGTTACATGCCCACCAAAACGATGTGATTTAACATGGGCAAATCGTCGGGTGTATTACATAGTGACGGATGTTGAATTCTTATCATTTTTACGAAATTAAGGCTAATGGTACTAAATATCGAAGTTTTCAAATAAGCCAAGCGTCGAAGCTTGCAGGTACTTAATTTAGAGAATAAAGGTATGATTTTGGGAACCGGTACTCTCTTTACGACGAATTGAACCCAAGGCGATACCATTATTTTAAGTGGAAGAACGAGGCCGGAGGCCGAGTTCTTCCACGCAAAAAATAATGGTCTCGCCGGGTTCAATTCGTCGTAAAGAGAGTACCGGTTCCCAAAATCATACCTTTATTCTCATTCTTAAACAGCTTTATCTTTTGAGGTCATCTTTAATTCAATTTCGCGATGTTTTACGGCTTTTAATACAACAAGAAATTACTGCCACCACCCAGTGACAACAATCGAACAACCCGTTGAACGCAACGATCATACGCAACGAGACGCAACGTTGGCAGGCGCGCGAGAACGTAGCAATACGCAGTGTGACGCGAGCGCTTCAACCTAAAAATAACATCAATAAGCAACGCGTACTACCTGGGTTCAATTAAACGAAATGAACCCAGGCATCAGCCAATGAAATTACTTACATTTTCACAGCTGTTTAAGAATAATTAATACTCTTAATTAGAAATTTGGCAATTTTGACGTATTTTGCATATCAGAGACTTTGGTGTATTACAGAGTGACGGATGTTGAACCCTCTGTCATAGAAGTGTATACTTGGTTTCCCACCAGGGCTTTTTAAATACTTTTGTTAGTAAATATTCTCATCTTAAATTTATAACTGACACAAGCAAAATATGCAATTAATTTGCAAATATTGCTATTACTAGAAATTTATATTATATTTACAGTTCAAAGCGGTGAATCTCGGCAATCCACCCATCATCCGTCATTATGTAATAAACCAAATGGAGAAGATTCGTGATGACGCACGTTGGTTTGACGGATGTTCGAAAACACCGATTGTTGTATTCCATAATGACGAGATGACTGAATAACGCTTGAGTATAGGGATAATTCAACATCCGTAACTATGTCATTGAACCTAATCGCCAATTCATGAATATTAGCCAAAAAAAGTGTCAATGTTAATTTCGTTTCTCGATCGGAATTTGATCGTTTGAATGATATATGGGTGAGTAAAGACTCTTTAGCGTTCGCGATAGTTTTTTCAAAATGCGATTTTCTCAAAAACAAAAAATTGTTATTTGCTGAACATCGTCAATATTTAATACACCCGACAGAAAGAAAATGCATACATGGAAAAGGCCCAAAAATTCTTTTGTAATTTGAAAAAGTGTGGGGGACGGACCCCATTTGAAAAAACGGACAGGCCGCCCACTAGCAAAAGTGAAGGGGCCATGACTCCCTTGTGCCCCCTGTTCTGCCGCTTGCTGGTAGGGACCTAACCCATTATTGACCGACAGCTACCCTGTACTACCTTACCCCACTACCACCATGAAACTACCTACTAGTTGACGCCACCTTGCCACGACCGATACTAACCCCCACCACACCATAACCCCCTTTCCTACATGCAATGCCATTATCCACGCCCCTTTCTACAACCCCACATCAGCTTACCTACTACATGTACTACTTTAACCCTTCTTTAACTACCTTTATACTACCCCACCCCTATTATCATGATGACCTCAAAAGACCTTCAAAAAAATATTTGAGCACTGGAAGCTGACCATAACCGAGTTATGAACCCATACCACAAGTTTGATTGACCTTTTTGACCTCTGATGATCTTCAACAGTTTGGCATATGTTGGCTAAATCCACCAAATTGCATGGCCATACAATCCATTACTTGGCCCATTATAACCTTGAATTGATGTTCAATTTTTTTTCTCATTGCATGTGTTCAAAACCTACCACGTACCAGATGACCACTGATGACCACCTTCAAATGATCTACAAAGTTTTAGGCAAGTATTTGAAAAGATAGGTTCTTGAACCAATAGTACACCTGGCTTTTGCAACCCACCTTTTTACTCTGCACAAGTTGACCTCTAACGACCATTGACCTTGCTATGTGACCTTTAACCCTACCCTGGGATGGAAGTGTGGAATTTTCAGCCCATTTTATAATTTGACCTCATATGAACTTTGACCTTGTATGTGACCCTTGACCTCATTTTCCTACGAAGGTTTCTGAGTGGCATCTCTGAACCAAGTTCTGTAGCAACTTCTCAATGAGAAACAAACTTTAACCTTGGAAAATATGACCACATGGCCAGACAAAAAAGGTACCTAAAATGTAACATTGTGTCAAAAATTTCAAGCTGATTAAACAGCATATTATGAACTACTTCCTTGATTACTTATTTGTTCAATGTTGATTTCTATTGGTAAAGAGATACATTCAGAAGTATTAATTTTGTACCTTCATGTTCTGAAAATTATCCCACAGTGGGTTTATGGTTGTAACATTTGACACACTGATACGACCGTTATGAACTGCGGCTATATCTGGAATAGGTATAGACAGGGCCCTACGCAGGATTTGTTTACGGGGGTGCGGGTCTTCAAAAAAGTGGACTTTTTTCTGGGAAAATGGACCTAACCCTCTAAATTGGTTCATTTTTGGACGTTTTGAACATCTCATCACCAAAAACTGGACTTTTCCGTCATATTTTCTCAAATTTTTGACCTTTTTATCAAAAAAATCGGCAAAAAGTGGACCTCTTTCCCCTTTTGTGAAATTTGGCATTGCAATGTGCCTATACTGTACTGTACTGTACCCCTACCTCCACTGAGTCTTAACACTATACATCATACTTTTTACATGCACACAAACACAGACAGACAGAAAAGAGATTACTTGGTCTCTTTCAAAACACAGTTCAACCAAAAAAAGAAAAAACACACAAATCTAAATCTAAATCAGAATCTTTGCAAGGCATTTATTTCAGAAAGCAATGCTGAATTTGTTTCTCATTTTATTTTGTTGTTATGTTACTTTGCATTGATAATGCATGAAAAAGGTTACCAAAAGCTTTAGCACAGTTCATCTTAAAGCGGACTCAGAGATTTCCGATGAGGGCGCACTCAATTCTCAAACAATCGTGTTTTTTTGCATGTACATAATGCTTATACATTATACTAACTTAGTGTGAAATTAACTAAGCTCAAATCGAAGTCCTTCATATAGAAAATCAACAACTTTTTTTTTTGTTTAAAAAAAAATTAGTTTTGTTTTTCCGGATCGGGAATTTTGTTATACACGGTTATCCTATACATTTTATACTGTGCATAATGTTTTACTGATGAAAACGGAAAATCGATTCATCTCTAATTTTGGAATTGAACATTTTAGGTGACCATCTTTAGTTCTAGATGCATATTTTTAACTTAATTTCGACTCAAAATAATTAGATTTCGAAATCTCGGAGTCAGCCTTTAATACAGGTGGATGGGCCCGATTTAAGGATAGAAGTTTTCCCCTCGTGATAGATTCTCTTCACCCCAAACCCCAATGTAAAGTTCGCGCGATATTTAACAACCGTTTTGATGCGCGAGCTAAAAACATGATTTTGTAAAGCCCCATAGACTACTTGTAAAATTAATATGGTCGGACCAAAATGGAGCATATTTTCGCTCATAACTTCCAAACAAACATCCCTTGGCTCTAAGATTCAACAGGGTAAATGGATGAAAAATTGTAGCTTTCTCAGATACCAAAATGTGACCACTTCCGGTTGAAAATCGGGGGAGCTGGGGACGAGGCTATTAGCGATCGGGCCCATGGAACCTTTAAACACTTTGTAATATATGGTCATTTCAACAAGTCTTGGAATTTACATGATTATAACACAATGTGTTTCAAACCATCACTGATAAAAAAATTAAAAACAATACAGCTAAGATCATAATGAATTAACCAGATGTAACAAAAATATCCTTTTGGCACCTAAAGGCGGGGGAACCGATCATGGGTCGATTTCCCCCGGGGGGACTCACATATGAAATGGATATCGGTGTAAGGATCGTGCTTCCAAACCCAGGGGCATTTGGTTGACAGAGGACTTGAAAAAAAATAGGGGTGCTTTAGGTGATGAGACAGCCAAATCGCCCCAAAATAGGGATTTCTGAGTGAAAATTGCAAAATTTTCCCCAGAATGGTGGTTTCTTTGGATGAGTTTTTTTGCAAAATTTTCTAAAAATAGAGGTTCTTTTGGTGTGAATATTTTCAAAATTGTTCCCCAAATAGAGATCTTTGGGTACTGGTAAAATTTTAACATAAATATGGGTCTTTGGGTGAGATTAAAAAAAAAATATGGGGTTTTAGGTGACAACGGGGCTGAAAAGGGGTCTTGGGTCTTAACAGCCTGACATTACGTAGCACCTTCCAGATGGAGTGCCCCCCCCCCGGGAAAGTTTCATCATGGAAGAGTCCCCGTCTCGAGGTGGGGGGTTGTAGCCGTTTGGTTGAGGAAGCAAAAAAATATACTAAATTGGCTCAGAAGGAAAGAGCGTGTTGTTTTTGTTAATAAATATGGTTGGTTTGATATTAGTATAACATGAAATATGGGTGTAGGGGTAATTGAAGTAGTGTGTGTGTCTGGGGGGTGTAGGGGCACTTAACACCACAAACACCAAAAAACAAAACAATCATTGAGGAGAGTAGTATTATTTAAAATATTTTTTTCACTAACAATATAATTTTAGAAGTTTTAAAAAAAATGCACATGCTATAATTTTTTAATAGCCCGCCAAATGTATGTAATACTTGTACATACGCCCCCACAATTGTATGCCTGGAAGTTCACAACACACACACACACAAACACACCACACCACACACACACACAACACACCCACACGTTCGGTCTGTTCTCTCGCTCTCTCTAAAGGAAAGCTGCACTTATTATACAATAATATGAAATCAATTTTTCAATTGATATCAATTTCACATGCTGTGAAAGAGAAAAGTTCTCTTGTACCGGTTGTATTATCAATACCAAATCCAGGCACTGGCTATCACATGATCAAAAGCATGATTGACAGATATTGTTTACACATATTTAAGTTTTGAAACTTAAATTGAAAGAGAGAAATTTCTCTTGACCTGTTTGCATTATATCAAAATACCACAATCCAGGCACTAGCTGGCTATCACATGTTGAAAGCATGTGACAGAATAATGTTTACAATTTAATATTGATAGGATCTTTGAGACTTTTAAATTGGAAGAAAGTTTCTTTGTGTAATATAACTTGGATCTGCCTGATTTGATATAATACGCTCCAATCCCAGGTCGGGGTCCAAGCGGAAAGGAATTGTGTGTGCGCATAAGTTGATGGGGCATGCGAACATTACATTATATTTTATTTCAGTATTCAATTAAAACTTTATTGGGGTTATTGCATAAAAATTTTTTAATATGATCCTCGGAGAAGGTAAATACCTCAAAATATGATAAAAATAAAACAAGCTCCAAAACCTTGTTGATGACAAGAAACTAACCTAAATTCACCCAGGCGAAATGTGAACATCTAGATTAGGTTCAACATGGTCAACCATGGTAGGGAACTGTGCATGCCATGCTTTGACCACCCAGGAGGGGCTTGAAAAAATGCCAAAATATCCGCCAAGATTACAAAATTTCCCTTTAATTCTTATGTTAATTTCTTTATTTACATGACCAAAAATTCCCCGGGAAACCAGGTTCCAGTTCCTATGTCCCACTTTTTTCAAGCGTGGTGCCTAACATATGGTTGACATGGTTGTCACGTTAAAGCTGCTCAATGACCCATGGGAAACCAGGTAAAATGACATCAAATTGTGGGTTTTCAAAACGGCCCAGTTGCTGGATCATGCATCTTTTGGAACTTTATGCACTTTTACCATCGAGGCTTTAAATAGCAGGATTATTTGATTTGTGGTTCAAGACAGCGCAGCATAATTTGTTTGCACCTAACAATGGCAAGGGGGGTTTGTACATAGACACTTATATCAGGGGACTGTAGTGAAAGGAGGTGCGCTTCCGGATAAATGTGAATTTTTTTTGCGACAGAGACAAGTAAGCTAGTTGGGCATTGTAATATCATAAAAAATGATGGCGCACACTTGCCGCACGCAAAAACCCCCCCCCACCTTATGTACCCCAGCATTTTGGTTTCAAGGTTTGTAAGCAGGTGTCAAAATTTTAAAATGTTCCGATTAATTTTGAAATAGTACCCATGATGTTTGTCATGGTTACAAGGATTCCAAAATAGATCCGGCAGCGGGAAGCCTGATTTTGGCATAAGATCAAAATCTCGTGAATGAGTATATTTTTTCAGCTGATTTATATCTTCTGCAAGGGTATCCCATGGAACCGTGGGTGTAAAATTGCAAACCCTTGGGCAATTTGAGAAATCCATTATGTTGGCCGCCAGTGGGCTGTTAAAAACTCTAATTGCAATTTTACACATACGAGGCCAACCCAAAAATGCAAGTAATTAGTATTTTTGTGCTAATTGTGGATGTTTTTGGGTATAAACTTAAATGCCAAATGGTATATTTAGAGTCACATGCTTGAATAATAAGTGAAATCCAAGATGGCCGCCTTTTGTAGAGTAGGAAAATTCACAAATGCCAAGCATTTCAGTTGAGAGTGCAAACCAAAAATACAAGTCCTACAAATGTAATGGTTTGCATGTTGTTATTGCCCTTGCCATAATATGTAATTGGGAAATATAAAATGACTAAATTTTAAAATTGTCCACATTTGGCTACTAAAAGATATTCGAAGATGGCCGCCGCTGAATGTTTTTAAATGCGCTGATTTTCGTAAATAATTAACCTCCATCAATGATAACTGACAGGCAAGATCAATTCTTAACACATTACTCGTAGGGGGTGTATTTTTAAGCACTCAGACACTATAAGCCCTAGTAATACCCATTGCTGTGGAGTATAAGTACCGATGTGAAAGCAATATATAGATGCGTTTGAGCCATATCCGTGGGCTCCATAGACGATCACTTAAATCAAGCGTTAAACTAATGTTTGCGTAAAGAGTTCACTGAATCGATTGCTCTATTGGTCACCATTGTTCCCGGACTATGAGAACCGCCACAATGGTTACTTCTATCAACACCGGTAACCACGAGTTGTCCAATTTGAACTCCCACCAGATCAATTTGGCACACCTATACTTTTAACATATGGGATCACATTGTAGTTTCTATTCTTGTCCGTTTTTCCTTTTTCCGCTTGGTTTACACTTGTTTTGTTTTTCTCATTTCGACATTCCCCCCGCTTCTCTCCATGGCATGACAGAATGGGAACAGTCCATATTTTGCAGAGACCACATCCACACCTTTGATCCACATGGTGCCCTCACCTCCACAGGAGCACTTACCTCCACATAAAGCACTTAATCAACTTCATTTCATTAGGATCTAAGGGCACATCATTGGGCACTGCGACTGGCAACAGAGACTGGCCTTCTCGTTTCCAGCATGCTGAGGTTGGTACCAGTTTTCAGATTGGATCAATTTTCAGAGCATCCCTCCAGATAGCCACCTGAAGATGTGCACGGGGCTACATTTTCCTTGAAGGCTTCCATTAGTGGTGGCAGAAGAACATAGTTTAGAGTGCAGAAAGCCGACCTTCGAGCTACTTTAGATTTCCTACGGTTTCTTTCTTCCGTCCGACAGCGACTGATATGCAGAATGCCCATATCCCGAGCAGAATGATTGATGTTGACTGCCTCATGACATCACCTTGGAGACGATCGAAGTAACACCCATGCAGGTTTAATGACACCCCCTCGTAATACTTTTCAAGGCTCCCAGCCTTGCCAATCCGGATAATGGTGCTTAACTGTGTCACAAACCACTCAGAGCCGTGGGCAGCCAGTAAGAGTCTGGCAATGATCAAGGTTCTTTTGTCGGTTGCATTGATATCAATCAAATTCAAGAAGTGCCCCTGCCCAGGTGATTTCATATGAAATTTGTTGGGGGTGGTGTTTTTTGTGGGGGGGGTTTTCCTGAAATATCGCCTTGATAACAGAAGTGTATTGCAACACGAAAACGGCGGAGGTGGGTGCTTCCCAGTTTCCGTTCCCGGTCCCTGCCTCCGGCCTTTCGCCGACCGCTCCACGGACCTTCACAAGGGTCGTTGAAGGTGGTAGCGGAGTTCTCTTCGTCTACTTTAGACCGACCGGGCTACTTGTGGGCACCCTCCGCCAGCGCAGAGGCTCCAGGCCCTTATATAGAGGATGTCCTAGACCTGATAAAGTAACTCGGTTTTCTTTCATAACCTCGACAGTCCATCCTGCCCTCTCCACTCTCCATTTTCTGTTGGCAAGGTGGAGGCCCTTCTGCCAGAAAGAGTATCCCTCGGTCGTGGCGTGTGCCCCAGCAATCTTGAGATGCAGTCGGTCCCCGCCAGGCGAATGGTTCTTCGGCTTCTGGCCAGCCTAATTGGATGGTTCCCTACTGCAGAATACGCATGAGGGGAATCCGATCCACATGCTCAGGTACTTCCGACCCTGATACCACCCTCCGGGATACTCCAGTGCCCCTGACTCTGGTTCCCGACCTCAATTGGTGGACACATCCACGCAATTTGGAGGTGGGAGCCCCTTTCAGGAAACTAACAAACAACCCTCCGTTGACCTGACGACAGAATCGGCGGTGTGAGGGCCAACTTAAGGTCCCACGAAGTGTCAGGCCGTTGGTCGACCATGCAAGCTCGCTATCGTATCAATGTGCTCGAGCTGTGGCCAAATCTTCCTGGCACTAGACGTACTTGCTCGCCCGGACCATAGGGAAACGGTGATCCTGGTCCGATCGACAACATGAACGGTATGGCCTACCTCAACAGGGGGGAGCAAGGAAACCTCAGGGTGTTCCTCTGCAAGGAGGTAGTCGGCTCCTAGAGTGGAGCAGCACCGGGGGACAATTGCCTTCAATAATAGGCAATCACATGTACCAGGGGTGGATAACGTCCTAGAAGACGGTCCTCTCCCGGAATGGCAAAACGCAATGCCAGGCGCCATCGAAGGTAAGGGGTCGTCAGTGTCAGGCACCTCCTGCCGGTCACTTTTTCAGAGGCTACAGCGTCCCCCCACGTGGACCTATTCGCCTCCACTACTGGAAACACACCTTCCGGCTACGACTCATTGAGGTCAAGTCCCCAGAGCCGTGGGTCAGGACGCGATGGTGGATCATGGCCTATGTATCCCTCCCCCTCCCATTGCGATGATTCCGAGAGTCCTCGAGAAGGTACTTCGGTCTCGACAATTGCCTGGTTCTGTTGATGGCCCCATGTGGACGGCTCAGCTGTGGTTCCCCACGGCTTCTAAAACTGTGGGGGACTAGTGGGGGACTAGTGCCTGCTAGTAGCGATCCTCCAGCCGACGCTGTCGGCCCGGAGCGTACCATCCGCCCTCTCAACTTGCTGTCCTTGGCGCAATTTCCGCCCCATACACTCATGCGGGGGACTTTCTTGAAAACAGGTTGCCGCGCTCGCTGCTCAGGCAAGGAGGAAGTCAACTAGCGAATCTTACGTTTCTCGACTCCGTCGGTTCTATAGATGGTGCGCCAGTCGAGAGATTGATCTGCTGCCTGCGTCTGTAGGGCAGATCGGGGGATTTCCTAACGGAAATTTTCCATTGAGGTTTTTGGGCGTCTAAACAGTCAAGTGCTACCCCGTAAAACCAAACAAAAAAGCGATTGGTGCCTCCATCGGGGCTTCAGAAACGGCACATTAGTCCTACATAGCCCAATCCTCATAGAATCTGCTGAGGCGTGTTTTCTGTTCGTCCCCCGGTTCGTTCACTCGTGTCGGAGTGGATGCTGCAAATGCCGCTAGTGCTCCCCAGTTCTTAGAGGAATTCGAACCCTGGAGAGGGCCCATTCTCCTGGCCTAGGAAGACGGCCTTTCTAGTTGGCAAGGTCGCGTCCGGCGATGGGGTTCCGAAATTATTTTTACATACACCTTGTCCATTGACAAGGCTCACCCTGCGTGGGTTCGAAGTACTGCGTGTCCATCCCCCACGCTAAGAATCATACTCTGTCTTTTCACACCGTGCCCAGTGTTCCTCGGACATGGCCTTGGCTGCGGGACAGTCAAAGAAACCCTTGGTCCCGGTGCCAGTGCACTAAAATGGTAACCACCTCAAGCATCTTGAAGGGCTCCGGAATACAAAACAGCTTTTCTATCT
Source organism: Ophioderma brevispina (assembly GCA_023653785.1). Taxonomy (NCBI): domain Eukaryota; kingdom Metazoa; phylum Echinodermata; class Ophiuroidea; order Amphilepidida; family Ophiodermatidae; genus Ophioderma; species Ophioderma brevispina. Next base: position 32,582 of record JAMKCH010030939.1, on the reverse strand, counting down.
AAACGCCCCAAACCCATATGGTCCAGTAGCGAGGACCAGCAACCGCTGGTTGCCCTCAACCATCCTTAAGCCGCACACCGACAACACACATCATTTGGTCGGCTCTCCAAGGTTAGGTAAACAGCTAACCAAATGCATTTTGTGTTGCCCAGTGTGGGGGTACAAACTGCAATATAATTTTAAGAGAGTGATTTTTATGCACACGGCAGCCATCTTGGATTTTTTCTAATTGCCTAAGGTGTGACAATTTTTTTTACATCCATCTTAATTATATAGGTATATACCTATTAGAGATGATATAATCAAATGAAACAATGATAAACGTGGTATTTTTGGTTATCCTCTCTGTGAAAAAGTGCATTTTCGGGGTTTTCTGCTTTAACATGCGGGCCATCTTGGAATTCCTCAATTAATGAAAGCGTGCCTTCCAAGATACATTATAATTTACATTTCCCTACCTCAACACATGAATTAGTATTTTAATGTTAAAAAAAAAAACCAATCTATCCAAGCATTTTGGGGTGTCCTTGTCAATGGGAAACTGCAATTTTGGTTTTTTTGCAGTGAAATGATGGCGGCCATCTTGGATTTCTCAAATTGGCCCAAGGGTGGCAATTTTTCAACCACACCCACCTGGATTCCATTATAATACCTTTCAAAGAGATATAATCAGCTGAGAAAAAAACTTTATCAGAGATTTTCATCTACTCCTCCTCCGCTGCTGGACTAAAAAGGTATAGTTTACACTATCTATGGCTTATAGTTTCGGAGTTATGGGGTAAAATCTGTAAAAATAGTGCAAAAGTCAATTTTGGTGTGTACATGGGTCAAAAGTTAAAAGGTACAGTAAAATACTATAAAAGGCCTAGAAAATGAAAGTATTTGGCTGTATAACTTGGAAATACAGCAAAATACTGTAATTTTTATGTCCAAATTCCAAGACCTATTATGACTAAATTTAAAAGTGGAGCTCTTATTCGAATTTTTAAGAATAGCAACATTATACACTTTTGTGAATTTTGAATTAAGTACTTAAATTAACAGGAAAAAGATGTAAATCTGACAGAAAAATCCTCGCAGCAATTCTGCTAAGGAAATGTTGCGCTGCCTGCTGTTGCGCTGCCACTATACTTGACCTCCCCCCCGGCTTTCACATTTTCAAAGTGATGGTGAAAACATATGGGTCTAGCGGCAACTTGCCGTCCTGTATGTCACTAGTCAGGGGAATCGAGAGTGCCTGCCTTTCCCTTCTGAAACCCTAAGTAGGCCACTGCTTCCACTCAGTGGTATGATATCAAGATATGATATTAAGATATGGGTCTAGCGGCAGCTTGCTGTCCTGTGTGTCACCCCTTCTGAAACCTTATGCAGATCACTGCTTCACTCAGTGGTATGATATCAAGAGTTTCAAACCAATCCAACAATGTATTCCAGTGTTTCCATATACACACATCAGTACTCAGGGACAAAACATGCTTTAGTATTCCAGTGTTCCTATATTAGTGGAGGAGCTAGGACCCAGGTCAAACATCATCGTTTACCCCTCACTACAGAAAAGGTTTGACACCTTTGGTAGTTAGTATGGACCCTCTATATCAACGCTAGATAGGTAGTACTCTCAAATTGTGGTGTCACTTTTTCAATAGGGGCCAATTTAAGTTTACACAGGGGTCAAACTTTTAAAATGCTCCAATCATGTTGAAATGTATGCCATATTGTCCGTCTAATTATAAGGATTCCAAAAATGTATAGTTTGTACCATCTATGACCAATAGTTTTGGAGTTATAGGGTAAAAATGTCCAAAATGGTAAAAAAAGTCAATTTCTATTTGTACAGGGGTCAAAATCAGAAGTTGCTCCAATTTTGTTGAAAAATGATAGTTGTTCATCTAGCTTAATGCGTCAAAATAAGGAATAGTTTGTACCATCTGCAGTGTATATTTATCATGTTTTGCGACAAAATAGGTCATAGGGCAACATAAACCAATTGGCGTTGACCCTTATCTCCGTAAGTTAACATTTAACATAATCAAAACTATACTTTTTGGGAGTCCTCTTACCTCATTTGCAAGTATTTAAAATATAATCAGATTAACTTTTAATGTTGACCCCTGTACAAATTGAGATTGACCTTTTTAACCTTATAACTCCAAAACCAATGGTCGTAGGTGGTACAAACTATACATTTTTGGAATCCTTATGACTAGATGGACAATATGGCATACATTTCAACATGATTGGGGCATTTTAAAAGTTTGACCCCTGTGTAAACTTAAATTGTCCCCTATTGAAAAAGTGATACCACAATTTGAGAGTACTACCTACCTAGCGTGGATATAGAGGGTCCATACTAACTACCAAAAATTAAAAAATCACTTTCCTGTAGGATTTTTCCCATAAAATCTGGCTCATAATAGAACATAAATACATTTACATTGCCGAAATAAAAATCAGTACGATTTAAGGGGCAAAACAAATTTTGAATAGTAGTAGTAGTAGTAGTAGTAGTAGTAGTAGTAGTAGTAGTAGTAGTAGTAGTAGTAGTGGTGGTAGTGGTAGTGGTAGTGGTAGTGGTAGTAGTAGATCTCAAGTTTTAAATCCGGTTTTGTCCCCGTAAAACGGGGGTGGCCGGATTTACCTCACACTCGTAGCAATCGCCCTTACTACCTCCTTCTACTTCGCCCAATTCCACCGAAATGCATATTTATACTAATTTATGCTTATATTTATACTTAAAGTGCCAACAAATTTATACTATTTAGCATAAAAAGGACAAGGAAATTTTATTTTCCCCACCAAAATAAACTCATATTTAGGCAAAATAATTTAGCGTTAAAACATGGTGTGCGAAAAACAATCTTGGGTCCACATGGACCCCCTTATACACTCAAGTGTTAAGGCAAAATGTGTAGTCAGTCATTTGTTCAAAGGCGCACATTTAATTTTGATTGATGCTGAAATTGAAATTTTGGTATTTGCTTCTTGTGAACTAAAATTCAGTATGAGTGACTTTAAACTGCATTTTGATGTTGAAAAAAAATGTAACAAGATGCAAACATTCCAGGTTTTAACTACTACGGCTGTGCAGTAGATCATGAACATTGTCAAGTTATGCTACATGACTTAGTTTATAAATAGACATGAAATTGATGCTATTGATTCAGAAATAATAAAACACAAGTTTGGTTGCTGGTTTATTCCTCAAGTAATTGTACCCCATGGTTAAAAAACTCAATCTCACAACTCATCTTCTGGATTGTTTTCAGCCTCTAATTTTTCTGCCATTTTTTTCTTCTCCTTTGTCTTGCACACTCTTCCAAAAATTTGTTTATTTGAAATTTTAAGTGACTGAGAAGGAAATACAAAAGTGGATTTGCAGCAGAACTGACTGGCAACACACACGCTGCAAACCACGCAAATATGACGGGAGAAAACTCCATCTGTCCTTTCTGTACCAATATCCCTAGGACAATGGTTGGCATCCAACATGTTAAAACTGTCAACATAAGTAGGCCGTAACTCATGATTATACGTATGGCAATTTTTATGCTGGGAAGTTTTGTGGTTTTGATGTCAGCAAAAAGTGCTATGTAAGACACTACAATAATGACACAGCAGATGAGATTCAATCCAATAAAAATGCCTATTGAAAAAAAGGTCCCTGCCTGCTGGCCTGTTATTTTTATATCTTCAAATGGTACAGAAATATTTGCTGACAATTCTGCATTTGATATTGAGATATTTTCATGTTCTTTTTCAGTCATGAAGGTAGAAGCCAATGGCAACCCAATACATACTTCAGATATTTCATAGATTTTGTCACTTTGTAATACAGTTGGTATGACACCTAGGGCAATGGAAACTGCAAGTACTATTAGTGACAAAGCTATGACAGCCTTCTGCCCAAAAAGTTTCTTATCTATTTCTTCCAGTGCACTTATGTTTCGGAAAACCCAACACCTCTCTATGCTTATTAGTGTAATAAAGAGTAGTGATGCTTCACATGAAATCACAGACAAGGCTCCGACTGCTTTGCACAAGATACTGTTTCGCCAAGTTTTGGAATAAAGAGGGAAGTATTGCCCATAGTACTGGTCAGCAGAGGCTATTGTTAGCATGTAAATGCCCATGAGGAAGTCAACTGCAGCAACATTTGTTATCAGTGCCACTTGCTTTAGTTTTTTCTTTCCTTTTTCTGCAGCAACATTTTTTATGACTTCAATTTCCTTTGTTTGTTTGTCTCTTTTATTGAGTTTGTAATGACCCCAAATAAAAACAAGTAAGTTCAGAACTAATGTCCACGCTCCAGCAAACCACATGTAACCTTTGACCCATTTATTGGGCAGGAGTCGTTCACAAGTTAAATATGGTGATTTGGGTTCATTTGGAATACAGCGAGGGCCTATTGAGTCGTTAACAAGCAAGAACATATATCTTTGGTGCATCTACAAATAATTGGTTTCATTAATCAAACAACAAGAATGTTTTCATGTGTGATTTCATTACAATAATCATTTCCTCTTACTTTATAATTTTCAATTGCATCAACCCATAACATTTGACTTGCAGTAATTGTCTTTTATTCTGTGTAAATAGCCAGGACAAGCAAGTCCGGTGTTTTGTTGGAACATGTTTCCAGGAAGCATTGTGAGTTGTTTTGTGACAATGTTGAATCTTTAGGCAGGTAAGATTTTCTGAAAATACTAGATACTAGGGATTCAATCCCATTTTTTAATCTAATGTACCATAAAATTAATTTCTCAACTACAAAAATATCAGGTACGAGTACTTCAATCTTATTGGGTAAACATGACTAGCACTGATACATTAGTCAACAACCCATCAATAGGCCCTAAAGGCATTTCAGATAATTCATTGTATTACGGCAAAAGCACTGTCAATGACAGATCCCTGAAAATATCCTGTTGACGTACGTAATCTTAATTGGTATGTTGGGTATAAGCACTGATAATCACTCACCTCAACAAAGGCCTACAGGCAGTGTAGATAATTCATTGCAGTAAGATCAGTTTGTCAAATGAAGATCCCTGAAAATATCTGGTTGAAGTACACTTTATCTTATTGGTATGTAGTATAAGCACTGAATAATCACTCAACTCAACAAATAGGCTACAGGCATTTAGATAACTCATCAGTAAAGATAAAGCTTTGCCAAATGAACGGATCCCCCCTGAACATAATCTGGTTGAAGTGCTTTAATCTTATTGGTATCTAGTACTAGCACTGATAAATGACTCAACCCTACAAATAGGCTTACAGGCAGTTCAGATAACTCATTGTTGTTAAGGCCAAGCTCTGTCAAATTGGACAAGATCCCCGAAAATATCAGGTTGAAGTACTTTAATAAGCCTATTGGTATGCAGTGCCACTGATACATCACTCAACCCTACAAATAGGCCTCCAGGCATTTCAGATAACTCATTGTGTTAGTCCAAGTCTTTCAAATTCACAGATCCCTGAAAATAGCAGGTACAAGTACTTTAATCCTATTATCATGCAGTGCTAGCATTGATAAATCCCCCAATCCTATGAATGGGTCACGAGGAAGCTCTGATAACAGATTACCATCTAACCCCAGTATTGTCAAATGATTAATAAAGATTTCAAAACACCAGAGGTATGCTCCAAGGGCTGTTTTACACAGAAAGCACAGCTTTGATAATTACTTAACCCTACAAATAGGTCTAGTGGCAGTTCAGATATCTCATTGTTGTTAAGGCAAAGCTCTGTCATTACCAATCCCTGAAAATATCAGGTACAAGTACTTTAATCCTATTATCATACGTGCTAGAGTTGATAAATCCCCCAATCCTATGAATGGGTCGTGAGGAAGCTCAAATAACATATTACCATGTAACCCCAGTATTATCAAATGACTAAGATTTTCAAAAACACCAGGAGGTAATGACTCAAGGCTGTTATTATGCAGAAGCAGCTTTGATAAATCACTCAACCCTACAAATAAGCCTACAGGCAGTTCAGTTAACTCATTGTTGTTAAGGCCAAGCTCTGTCAAATGAGCAAGATCCCTGAAAATATCTGATTGAAGTTCTTTAATCTTATTGGTAGACAGTGCTAGCACTGATAAATCACTCAACCCTACAAATAAGCCTACAGGTAGTTCAGACAACTGATTGTTGGCAAGGTAAAGATCTGTCAAATGAACAAGATCACTGAAAATATCTGGATGAAGTGCTTTAATCTTATTGGTATCTAGTTCTAGCACTGATAAATCACTCAAGCCTGCAAATAGGCCTACAGATAGTTCAGATAACTTATTGTTGTTAAGGATAAGCTTTGTCAAATAAACAAGATCACTGAAAATATCTGGTTGAAGTGCTTTGATCTTATTGGTAGACAGTGCTAGCACTGATAAATCACTCAACCCTGCAAATAGGCCTACGGGCAGTTCAGATAACTCATTGTTGTTAAGGCCAAGCACTGTCAAATGAACTAGATCCCTGAAAATATCAGGTACAAGTACTTTAATCCTATTATCATCCAGTGCTAGCATTGATAAATTCCTCAATCCTATGAATGGGTCATAAGGAAGCTCTGATAACATATTACCACCTAACCCCAGTATTGTCAAATGATTAAGATTTTCAAAAACACCAGGAGGTAATGACTCAAGGCTGTTATTACACAGAAGCAGCACTGATAAATCATTCAACCCTACAAATAAGCCTACAGGTAGTTCAGATAACTCATTGTGGTAGAGATAAAGCTCTGTCAAATGAACAAGATCCCTGAAAATATCTTTTTGAAGTGCTTTAATCTTATTGGTATCCAGTTCTAGCACTGATAAATCACTCAACCCTACAAATAGGCCTACAGGCAGTTTAGATAACTCATTGTGGTAAAGCCAAAGCTCTGTCAAATAAACAAGATCACTGAAAATATCAGGTTGAAGTGCTTTAATCTTATTGGTATGCAGTGCTAGCACTGATAAATCACTCAACCCTACAAATAGGCCTACAGGCAGTTCAGATAACTCATTGTGGTAAAGCCAAAGCTCTGTCAAATAAACAAGATCACTGAAAATATCAGGTTGAAGTACTTTAATCTTATTGGTATTTACTACTAGCACTGATAAATCACTCAACCCTACAAATAGGCCAACAGGTAGTTCAGATAACTCATTGTTGTTAAGCGTAAGCACTGTCAAATGAACAAGATCCCTGAAAATATCAGGTACAAGTACTTTAATCCTATTATCATGCAGTGCTAGCATTGATAAATCCCTCAATCCTATAAATGGGTCATAAGGAAGCTCTGATAACATATTACCATGTAACCCCAGTATTGTCAAATGATTAAGATTTTCAAAAACACCAGGAGGTAATGACTCAAGGCTGTTATTATGCAGAAGCAGCTTTGATAAATCACTCAACCCTACAAATAAGCCTACAGGCAGTTCAGTTAACTCATTGTTGCTAAGGCCAAGCTCTGTCAAATGAGCAAGATCCCTGAAATTATCTGATTGAAGTTCTTTAATCTTATTGGTAGACAGTGCTAGCACTGATAAATCACTCAAGCCTACAAATAAGCCAACAGCTAGTTCAGTTAACTCATTGTTGTTAAGGCCAAGCTCTGTCAAATGAGCAAGATCCCTGAAAATATCCGATTGAAGTTCTTTAATCTTATTGGTAGACAGTGCTAGCACTGATAAATCACTCAAGCCTACAAATAGGCCAACAGCTAGTTCAGACAACTCATTGTTGTTAAGTCTAAGCATTGTCAAATGAACAAGATCCCTGAAAATACCTGGTTCAAGTACTTCAATCTTATTATCATGCAGTATTAGCACTGATAAATCATTCAACCCTACAAAAAGGTCTACAGGCAGTTTAAGTAACTCATTTCCATCTAAAAATATGTATTTTAAATTGGTAAGGTTGGAATATGCATCTGCAGTTATAGAGGATATGCTATTGTTAGATAAATCTAACAGTTCTAGCTTATTTCTAACATTAAAAAGTGGTGAATTGACAAGAGCTATGCAATTATGAGATACAGACATACACCGTATACTATGTGGGATACTAATCTTGTATAGAGTAGTAATTTTATTCTCAGAAATATCTAGGAATGATAGTGCCTTCATATCTTGAAAAACATCTCCATTGAAATGAATGAGGTTATTCCAAGCTAAGCACAGTATTTCAACATGTGTTAGACCTTCAAGTAACCTCTGACGCAGCAAACTGATATTATTTTCTTTAAGATACAATACTCGTAAAACATGCAACCCTTGGAACATATCAGTTGTGAGGTTTGATAACATAATGCCATTCAAAAATAGTTGTTTTGAAAGTAATACATGTGAAAATATACCCGATTTAATACTCAAGAGTTGGTTATATGATAGATCTAGTACTTCGAGCTGTTCAAATCCACTAAAAGTCTCTCCATGGAGATTAGCTATCCTGTTCTTACTGAGCAATAAAAATGTAATATTGGCAAGCTGTGCAAAACTGCCAGGACTCACGTCTTCAAGTTTCCTGCTGGACCCATTCAAAGCTGTGTATAATTCAGTGCCTGCAAAGTCATCTGGAGTTAGGTATATTAGTAATGTCTGTTCGGAGTCACACCTTACGAAATCACAGTTGCTTTCAAATTTTTGGAAGTGCAGATTACAAGAACATCCAGTGGGGCAAATGGGATAGGCAGCTATAGATACTATATCTGAATACTGAAAGTAAGATTCATGTAGGTCAGTAGTGAAATCAGAAAATGTCAACTCTATTGATGGATCATGTTCAATTAGTTTTCTGTAACTCAACTCTCTGTCATATGCGACGCGATATAGCTTGTCATATACCTTTAGATTATTACATAGTGTCAGTTCAGTTTTGTTTTTAGCTTTGATCTGGTAAAAAATAACTTGTTCAAAGCCTGTGATGTTCAAATTGATGGCTTTTAACTCTAAAGTGAAACTTGCTTTGATGTAAATCACTAGACTGCTACTGGAGAAATTAGTATAACAGGATCCAACGGCATCAGTGAATGCATATATAGTGCTATTCAAACATTCACTGTCATTTTGATAAGGTGTGCATATGTAGAAATAGCTGTAAATGGTCCAGTTTGCATCCGGTTGTACAATAATGCGAATTCCCATGCCGTCCGGTGCCGCTACTATGAGAGTGCAGTTTTGGTTTATTGACGTCTTCCATGTTGTAGCAGTGCCATTTCTATCGAGAGCGATGTGTTCGTAGTAACAGCTGCTTGAGTTATCGCTTTCACCTGACATGACCGCGGATGATAACAAGGTGATGAGAATCAAACACCATGATACAAGCCACAATTTTTCCATTGTGATAAGATGGAACACCACGCCATCCCATTTACTACACAAGGTCATTTTTGCGACGAATAAAATTGCAATTTCAAATGTAAAGGGGAGAAATACAACAATGCGAGTGACATATACGATACATTAGCAGCAGGGCTTTTTTGCTTAAAGTCACACAAAGCAGTCAGTGCTGACAAATATAAACAGCATACCCAATAGAAGTAACATACTTTGCCTAGTGTTTGTAAATTTGTGAGATGCGTACATATCGTTGACAAGTACAAGTCAGTAGAATGGCTTTAACTTCCTCGTGAGCAGAACTTATATTGCAGACACCAACTGGCCAGTAACAATTTTGTCATCAGATGCCTAATTAGCATATATTTATTAGTTTATTGGAAAGTAAATGTGAAAGTGATGGGTGATGATAATGAATTAAACTTGAAAGGATTATATGTCCTATCACAGGTATTATTCAATTTAACTATGTGGTTGTGTCTCTGGCATATACAACCTTAATGGTTCTTGGAAGTAATTATTTAGAATATACTCAGGGTATAGACATATGTGTTTGAAAGTCTCATTTGTTATGACAAAACCAGAAAACAAAATTATCAATGGCGACACACACCTTTGACAACTAATTTGGATTATTTATATCACTGACTTTTTTTACAAAATATAATTCCAGGCAAATATGATTTTTCTTAAAAATCTAGTTGAGCAAATGTCTCTATATGGGGAATTGACATATAGAGGGCACTATAACATACAAATACTGACCTTTGTAGGCCTATATGGTTAGATTTCCGCAATGGATTTTACTAATTTTTCAGTTTCAAAATTGCGTCGCCACTGCTTAAAATTGCTTTAAAAAATAAAAGAGATGGTTTGCATGGGGTCAGACAGCTGTGTAGACAAAGGCAGCTCATAGAATATCTTGGAAGTGAGAGAAAATAAATTGGAATGACTTGTAAAGTGGAACTTTAAATCAAATACACACATGTGCAAAAGAAATTGGTAAGCGGGTGTAGCATCAAACATCTCTAAAATAACTTGCTGCATATACATAAACTGAAACCCATAACCTCCTTTAAACTGGTATTCATGTTGATTTTAAGTAAAATGCTCATTTATGCACTTTGTGGTATCTGAAACAAATTCACTGGATCAAAGAACCTATTTACACACTCAAGAATGAAGTTCAAATGGGATGGAAAGGATAGTGTATAGCCAATTTTTTAAAGATTTTGGACATCACAGCCGCCATCTTGGATTTCTCCAAAAAAAAAACCTTATAGTGCTGCAGCAGAGGTCCATTTTTTCGATAGGTGGTGACCTAACTTGAACAAAGGTTGTTATAAATCAAATTGTAGCTATAGGTCCCAGAAGGCAGGAAATGCAAAAATTAAAAACTTGTACTAATTAAGTTAAGGTGGGTCAAAGGTTACCCCTTATTTTCAGTATGAATATTTGAATAACATGCTCAGGTTGATCACAAATTTGTGAGTTGGTCCCAATATTATATTTTGATATTTTGACAACCCTTTTGACACTGATAACCTATGTAGTTGATATATACCCTTTCTTTCCCAACCCCCACCCCCAACCTTCCCCCACCCCCAATGCTGTTTTGAGATCTGGCTGTGAGAATCCTTGTATAAGTCACAATGAGAAAACACAGTGATGGCTGCACCAGTGATAAAAAATCATCATGCAAGAATCATTTGTGTGTGGATGTGTGCATGTATGTTGGGGTGGGGTGTTCATTTTTCAACCAGGGATATAAATCTGTTATTTTTACTATACGCCTGCGGAAATTGTGTCAAACGATGACGGTCCACGGTTGTCAAACATTTTCGACCATAACTTTTGAACGGAGGCTCCGATTGATGTCAAACAAAAAGCAATAGAAAGGTATTATTTTCCTCAACTTTAATTTGTAACATTTATTTTTATCCCCTCCAAAGGGGTAATTCCACCTTAACCCCAGGTCTTGTTTAAATCAGACTAACTTTCCAAAGAAGACCTGAAAAACAAAAACCTAACCAAACTGGAACACACATACACAAACAGACATGCACATCGGTTCACTTGAAAAATTCAGGTTAAGGCACTTGCAGGCTGGATTGCCGGCAAAATAGGCCTATTGGTTTAAAGTTTAATGGTCAGCATGTGACAAGTAAATTTTACAAAACCGTGCAAAAAATTAGCCCTCAGAAGACATTTAAAGCATATAAAACCCAAAAATTTCTACCCCACCGCAGCTTCGCCCCTGGACCCCACCCTTTTTCTGTCAGTTGAGATGCGACACTGCCCCCCCCCCAATATGGAAGTCCTAGCTACGCCAATGCATACATATACACCCTCATCACCCACCAAACACACTCCTTACCTGTTCTAACCCATCCACTGTGGCCATCTCCTTGTTGTCATCAACACCAACATAGATAGGCTCTTTCTTCAGTGATATCCTGGCCAGGTCCTCCGTCTTCCTTGTTTGGGTGGCAGAGAACAACATTGTCTGTCTTCTCTCTGTACAGCAGTAAGAACCAATGTAACAGGTTATTCACTGTAGTAGACAAGAAATATTTTGGTAAAAGGCACCAATATTCATGCGATGAACATCCTGGCTATTTTAGATTACAATACTGCCATGAAATGCTATACTTTTAATGGCTTAGATATTTTGATAATGGCTTATTAGAGGTGGGCTATGATGACTTTAATGATGGTTATCCCATTTTCTTAGAAAAAATGAAAAAAAGTGCGAAAACCAGGGTGCCCCAACGAACATTCCAAAATAGCCGCCAAATTGGCCCAAAATCAATTTTTTTACCATAACTTGATAAGCTTTTGTTTAATCAACTTCATTTGTGTGGCAATACCCATGTTTTGGCCTGCAAGGAATCATTCTATGCAACTTCTATCTCACCACCACTTTTTGTTTTCTCAATATTGCACTTTTAGCTTAAAATTGACCTGCGAGGGCACTTTCCCCAAAAGTGCACACCATATCAAAAGTTTTATATTTTAACTGGTGGGTCACCATCAGAATTAAAATTGACCTGCGATGGCGCTTTCCCAAAAAGTGCCCATCATATCAAAAGTTCTATATTTTAACTGGTGGGTCATCGTCAGAATTGATTCATCATTTCCTGAAGATTAGAGGTGTGTAACATTTAAAGGTGCTTGTTCCGATGCATGTCTATTGTGTTCTCTACTTGATATGAAAGCTTGGCACTTGCACATACGCCCCATCAAGTACCGTGGGAAACAAACTTGCGGTTTTGATGGTAGAAGCCATAATGCATATTGCAAAGCCCTATTCAATACTGTGCTAATATTGGTGGTTAACCACTAAAACGGCAGTTTTTCATTCATATCTTGGGAATGAAACGGATTTGAGGGCTCATATTTCAGGACGACAATGAGAAAAATACGGCCTTTCATCTGATATCAAAATCGATACTACTTCCGGGTAAATCAGGGGGGTCCAAACACGATCGGAACACGCACCTTTAACCATTTTCCCGTGGCATCAATTTAAAATTTGATAAAAACACTCATTGGAATATATGGGGGGGTCAACAAACTTTCTTATGTGTGGGTTTCAATGGAGGGCATTTTTACAGTGGCGTACCAAGGCAGTCGATCCAGAGGGGGCAAATTTCCAAGTGGTCCTGCCAGAGGGGGCAAAATTCGTAAAGCATCCCGGTGATTTGCTCCAACAAAATCTGAATTTGACATTTGGCGAATTTACATTAATTTTGCCCAAATTTGGGCTGAAATTAGTTGAAATTCCCAGAAAAAGAGGGATAAAATTCACATTTTGGCCCATATCGTCCCGCTTTTTCGAGCCAGAGGAGGCAACTTTCCCCCCTGCCCCCGATCGGTACGCCACTGCATTTTTATGACACTAGAAAGCCTAGTTTTAAAACCGCAAACACCATGTAAGTTAAATTTTCAGCAAGTGTTCATAATAAAACTCTTTTCCAACCTTTTGAATGTTAAAATCACCATTTTTTATATGATGCGCATTTTATGGGAAAGTGCCACTCCTAATTTCATAAGGAACTCCTAAATACCATAAAATACCACAAGGAAATTTCATGGTTTCAATGTGACCATATAGGAAGTGTGCTAGAGGAACGAGGAACCTCAATGATGGTATTTGGGAGTGTTAGGGCTAAACATTTTGTGGATCTTGATATTCATTACAGAGCATGAACTGCCTTTTTTTGTTATTAGCCAATCAGAACAAGTATGCAAATGAGGTACTTAATATGCACATTGGGTGGTGACAGACATGCTTATTGCTTAATTGTGACAACCACTACCCACATACCAAGCTTAAAGAAAATCAGTCATTGCATTCTGATCAGAAAAGCAAAGGTTTACCTTTTGGTTAACGAAAATTGGTTGACGAGAAACATACACTCACATTCGGGGAGTTACGACCTTTAGATTTCAGGTTTATGCAGATGGAGATTGCCTAACTTTACACATCTTCAAAATGGTTAAAAAGGTATCCAGATGCATGTAAAGTTAGGCATCATGCCACTTATACATCTGCATAAACCTGAAATCTAAAGGAGTGTCCCTTCCAGTTATAGCTGGAATCCCACTGAAAGAAAACCTCCCTCCCTCACTCCTCAACTTTCCTATTTTATGCAGCCTAAATTCACATTTGCTTATGTAGTGGCTGCTGACAATAATGTACAAGTCAGGTCAGGCCGTGTTTGCATTGAGGGCCTGCTACTGGTACCTAGTACTACATGTCCCAGGGCCAGATTGTCGGCAGCTAAACCGTCACCCCCATTGGGGTTTCTAAGGAAATCCAATGAGGAGGGTAGTTGGTTACCCTCGTAGAAGTAAAAAGAAGATCTACCTACAAGGGGCGTCAGCTCTGGAGAGCTAATGGATGTTAGGAAGGGCATCTGGTCAATTATCCTTTGCTACAATAAATCATCACACAGCAGTATTACTATGAATGTGAATTGAATCTGGCCACCCCCGTTAGCAGGGACAAAAACTAGATTTAAAACTTTGGTTTTATTACTACTACTCAACCACTCCAATGCATTATCTCTGAATTTGTAACACCACATTTTGAGAATGTAAACCTCAAATCACTCACTTGGCAAAAGTTTAATGATCTGCCTCATTTCCTCTTCAAAACCAACGTCTAGGATCCTGTCAGCTTCGTCAATCACCAAACACTGCAGATTCTTGTACATAAACTCTGGTGTATTCTGCAAATAAATTGAATGCTATTTTAGTCAAAAAATAAAGCAACAATGTAGCACTGTCCTAACCTTAACCTATCTATCAGCATAGAGCTACTTTGATTGGTTACTTGGCAAGTAAAATCATGTAAATGAGCAAATCAGTGAAAGAATGGCAGTATGGTTCACACAGAAATATAGAGGCACTATTTAGATTGGTTACTCAGAGGGCTACCTCATATTGTGTCCTGTAATGAGCCAGTCAGATTGTATCATAGGTGGTAGTGTCCGGGGGTGGGGGGGGGAGGTAAGATTCTAAACAGGGACTGCCATACCTGCAAAAAAAAAAAAAAAAAAAACGCAGTCAGTGTCGAATAAGAGTAGGGTGTAAACCCCTGACTGTTCCCAATCAGCCCCAGCCTCAAATAGCGGGCCATGTTAGGAGCGTCCGTATCATGGATACACGCGGCCCCGGATCAGCACACTAGCTGAACAAATCCTGACACCACCACAAAGCCATTACCAATGACTTGTGGATACGAGCAAACAAAAAAACTAGGTGGTAGTGCTAAATTCTAAACAGGGACTGCCATACCTGCATGTGATCTAGGAGCCTGCCAGGGGTAGCGACAACAATGTTGACACCCTTTGCTAGTTTGTGAGCCTCAGACTTCCTGTCAGTGCCTCCCATGATCAGACCAAAGGTGTGGTAGTGATGGGCCAGCAGCTCCTTGAGGACGGTGAATGTCTGCATGGAGAGCTCTCTTGTTGGCGACAGGATGATGACGCCAGTGCCTGCAATAAGTACATGATTTAGAAATTAGTTCCACTTACCTAAATAGAAAACCATGAATTGAAATTTAAACCACCTAGTTATCCAGGAAGGCAAGGATGAAGGAGCTGGCGCTTGAGCAGGAGCTGGCCAGTGCATGGAGGTGTTGGGGAAAAAAGAATATAACACTTGTGTGCCTGAGCGGATTCAAACCGGCAACTTTCGTATCACAAGCAATTGCGCTAAGGAACCAGGGTTGGTGGATGAACAATAGATTAAAATCTATAGATATTAAGTCCCAAACCATGAAGATCAACTATCCATGCAAGTGAAGCGACTAACAAGTAGGGCCATGGAAGTTTAATGAAACCCACCCTAGAGCCCCTGCATCTCCAAAGTTCCTGGATTTTAGGTATGTTAAAGAGAAACACTGGCACATTTGCAAAATAGTGTGTCCTCTTGATTTTTCAAAATTGATATTTTTGTATGGTTTTATACATTAGCCCTCACCTGAAATTATCAAGCCCAAATCAGCACGCTTTGGGGTAAACAGAGCGATTTATAATTAATGTCCCGGTGACATTAATTCAGCAGACGATGCGGAAATGGCGTGTAACTCAAGAAAACACACGCCAGAATGGATTCTCACGGCATGCGCCTTGTATGACCGTTCTGTGACCTTTGTGGTTTTTTAATATCAATGAGTACGTATCTATGATATCCATGTAATAGAAACATTAATTTGTTGATTAAAATTACGACAAACTTAAAAGTTAGCCTACAAATTACCTGAATGTCTTTAGGCTCTTATTAATGTCTATATCTGCTTTTGGGTGTGTTATTTTTATGTGTAAAATATTCTTCCAATGCCCAGACTATCATTTGCAAGCAAATTGAAGATATTGCACATTTTCTGAAAATGTGCCAGTGCCGCTTTAATGCCTCTTCTTGGATATAATTTGTGTTTAAATATGTGTGAAAAAAAGTCATTTTGGTGTTTGTGAATTCTGCAGAATTGATCTGGGTAGGGTGCTCATTCATATCTCTGTGTCATTATTGATTTTAAGGGGTGGCAAAACAATTTGATGCAGGTGAACAGTTGCTCTTTTCTGTCTCCCTTTCAATCTGCCTGCACAAAAGTTACATTCTCAATGATAAAAAGCACTTGAAAACAAGGCAGGTTTCAGATCAAGATACTGTGTTAATTAAATGAATCAGGCACCTTTGACATTTCACCAAATACAGTTTGCAGCATTTTACGGTTAACGTTGGAATTTTTTTACTGCTCACTACGTTCTCCGACAAAAGGTTTTAAAGTTTTACTGCAATTAATTCAAAATTATGTATTTTGTGTTTGTAAGAGGACAGAAATTACACCTGTCAGTTGGATAAATAATGTGATGCAAATACATGCTCATAATGCCAAAATTCATGATCAGAATTGACTCAAATTTTGAAAGCTCTTTCAATGTTTACTAAACAAAACAGCAAATGGTAGATTCAAGAAATGTATACCTGTAAAAGATGTGAGGACATAAATGTTAATAAGGCCATGTAAACTACTGATCTTACCATTTCTAGGCATAAACTTGAGTTTGTTGAGTAACTCCACGGTAGGGATGAGGAATGCTAACGTTTTGCCACTGCCCGTTTTAGCTGCCGCAAGCAAATCCCTAGGAAGGAAAACAAAACCGAGTGAATGGTTCTGGCAATGCTACCTGCACAAGCTAAGTTATTATGATGAAATTCAAACAGGAGGCGGCATCCTTTCATAATTTCCATTTGAGCAGACTTGCACTTCCAGAAGATTTCATACAATTTCTCACAAAGTTTTTTTTTTACACAATTTTTCAGATTTTGCACTGACTTAAATAAAGAACAGCTTAAATATAAACAACATTTGTAAGCAAAGTGAATGAAAACTTCAAATGAACAAATGAACCTTTACCACCAATCAAATACTAAAACATGTCCTCTCATGAGATCCATAATGAAACAGGTGATAGTCTTTTAAGCTAGCCGCAGCCCATGTACATTGCATGGGAATAGGGCATCCCCTGTAAAGTTGCATAGGAAAGGTGTGCACAACTTCAACAAGTACCTTCCACCCCAGTATGGATAGTATAATAGATACACCTTATTTCAATATGGATCCTTACCTTCCATCCAGTAGATATGGCATAGCTTTGTACTAGATACACACCTTACTTCAAAATTACCGGGGGCTGAAGGCTGAAGCTTGTCCAAAATGGGCTATTTTGCAAGATTTTGCAGAATTAGCGGGAGGCGCACACCCCATCCGCCCCCTCCCTGGATCCGCGCCTGGATACGGTATAGCTTTGTACTATATACACACCTTACTTCAATATGGACCCTTACCTTCCATCCAGTAGATATGGTATAGCTTTGTACTAGATACACACCTTACTTCAATATGGATCCTTACCTTCCATCTAGTAGATATGGCATAGCTTTGTACTATATAGACACACCTTATTTCAATATGGACCCTTACCTTCCATCCAGTATTTATATACCTCATATATAGATCCCTGTCATCTGATTGGTTAAAAGTGGAGGCATAAATTCAACTAGCTTCAAGAATTGAACCAAAAATGAACTATGCCCTGGGAAAAGAGGGCATAGTTCATAAACTATGCTCGGGACACCTCTTCCCAGCGTTAAAGACTGTCGTACGAACTATTAATCCGTATCATGAGTGTACATATTGAAGCTGGTGTAAGAGATGAATAATTATAAGCAGACCGTATTTGTTTACTCGTATGTGGCAGCGCGCGGATCCAGCGGAGGGGGGGCACGCGCCTACCGGTAATTCTGCAAAATCTTGCTAAATCAGCCAAATTTGGAAGCTTTTGGACAAGTTTCAGCCTTTCAGTAACGGTATTTTGACGATTTCAAATCCTGAATCCGCCACTGTGTGGGGAATCTGTTCTGTAGGCAAGTTGATACAAACAAAGAGCAAGGGAATGGCTGAATCGCAGAATTGAGCTTGTAGATTGAACATTGAGAGGAATAGAGATGCAGCTCATAGGGCTAAGACCAAACGGCAGGTAAATACACGTGAAGATATTCGAGGATTGAATTTGACAATGATGACGGCCATCTGCAGGCCGTGTTAAAAGTTGCTGAATTCAGAGCTGACAAGGAAATTGTCGCATATTGCCGACAAAAAAATGGTAAAAAGCTCGATTACGACGGCGATCCTTTTTGGAACCAACATCACTTTCCTCAACACAAGAAAGGTTGATTGCTAATTCTTTACAAGCTTTGGACCCTAAGTTACACAAAGTTGTTAACCCATGCATGCATGCATGCACCCCATGAAATGGCCTACACTGATATAGGCCTGTGTTGATCCTGGCTTAAGCATCCAATCAGATGGCAAAATCTATATATTCGGTATATAAAAACAAATATTGACATCGCTTTTTATTCGGAGCTGGTTGAAACTATAGGCCCAGGTGATCTTGAAACAATACTATGTAGTATGGTTCGAGATCACCTTGGGGCCTTATAGTTTCCAACAATGGCCCCCTCATAGAAGTCATATGTGATAATAGGTAAGCTTGGAACTAGATACCAATTAATTCAATATTGACCTTATATCTCCATCCAGTAGATATGGTATAGCTTTGTACTAGATACACACCTTACTTCAATATGGACCCTACCTCATCCAGAGATACGGTTCAGCTTTGTACTGGATTCAGTCATATGTGTGAATCCCATCTAAAACAAGGCTTTGAGAGTCTGCTCGGACACTTTGCCCTCGAAACTTGTGAAGGCACTGTCTGTGAGGAAGGTACTGCACATGGTACTGGGGAAAAAAGGAAAATTAAACAATTTGATGTGAATGAATTATATCATCATTTAACACTATAACTCACTCTAAAAATGCATATTATATGGATCACACAGCAAAACAGAAACTTTGAGCCACTATATCAGAAGCCAAGATAGACCTGTAAAGTTTATAAGTGTCCCATAAGTCAGCATCATATACTGGATGCAGTTGCTACAAAAGTATCTCGGCATATGTTTTTCGATCGTATGGTGCCAAAGTCCAAAAATAACATTTTGTTGCCATGGCGTTCTTTGTCACACACCTCCTTGTAGACAATGGTGCAAAAATGCTGTGATCAATGACTGAAAGGACACTCAAACAAAAAGTCCTTCCCAAAAGTTGCAATATATGGGATTTTCAATGGGCATTACCAAAGAGGGTTTTCTATAGATAGAGAGGCAAAACGTTAAGTAATCTTTAGAAAATTCATCGTCTCGCATGTTTGCCGACCACAAATAGAAAACATAGAGTACAAAAATAGGAAAAGCAATGGCTGCCTCTGCTCTTGCACATTACTGTGGGTGCGCTTTGATATACACTAATCGGTAGTGATACAAATTGATGTATGCTGTTAGAGGTGGCCAGGTGTAATAATAGTGCCCTGGATCAATGTGATCAGATACTCTTTTTTCTCATAAATGCAAGAAGCTTAGGAAAAGATGTATCATGAGGCGGTTTATTTAAACAAGACGGGACTGACGTTGTATTTTCATTCGTTGTGTGGTCATGGGTGGTAGGACAAATTTAACCACCCAATACACCAAATCCAACAACTGATATTTTGCCGGATGTTGTATCGAATGACATTATGTGGGTTATACAAGCACCCAAACTAATAATTATTCCGTGCAAATATCAAAATGTCAGACGCCCAGCACGGACTGGTTTTGAATGGGGCTTCACCCCCTGGGCATTACAGTGTACAGTAACACTAGCACTTGGGACCATCAATAAAGCATATACTCATCATTCAGTCAGAAACCCTCTTGATTAAAAATCATACACATGGATCATGGATTGTAAGCTGTACAGTGACCATTGGCAACTCCATAAAGTGCAACTTTTGGTGAGGGAGTTTTCCGTCTTTTGGGCATTCCTTCTATCTTGGTCATATTTGCATGATTATTTACAAGGGAGGTGTTAAATGAAAAAGCCAACAAAATGTTTATTTCGGAAACTTTCAAAACTATCGGATTTTGGCCCAATACTATTATGTATCAAAAAACAAGCCGAGACACTTTTTGTGGCAACTGTATATGCAATCATCATACTACGTGAAAAAAAAATTGTGCAAGGATTAAAGATGATCTTGACCTTAATGCGATCACTATATCATAGATTTGTTGTTGTTTTTATAAAACACATCTAATATGCTTCCAAATGTTGAAAAAATGAAATAAATCAATTAAATAATAAGCCAGATATGACCAAAAGTTGACTACATTTCTCTAAATAAAATGGCAACTACGGATTAATCAATGAAATTATTTATACCAATGTGCCACCTGATATGGACGAATCAAAACACCAATTCACCTGTTGACAAGCAAGAAAACAAGATCTTCCATTGTTTAGGATATTGCAAAGAGTTAATTGGCATAACTTGTATCTATACCTGGATTACAGTAGTAGTGTTGAAACCCTCTTCATTTACACTTCAGGATAATTGGGTGAGATTTTGTGTGAATATTAAATTCTTTTTGAAGATCAATGAAGGAGATTATGGCTATTCATAGATCATTAAACAAAATAGCATGGGTCATCATTACTTTCATAATGCTATGCCCCATATGGGCGAGGTGGCCCTGGTTCGAGCCCCGCAAGAGTCGGGTTTCTTGGTCATACTCAAATAGTTCCTATAAGGTCGGAAATTGCATAATTGCACAGCAGTGTGATTATGGAATTTCTCCTCGCTCCCACCCATTGCGTAAAAATGTGCATTTGTATGCAATGGGTGCCCGGCGCCTCATGGTTCAGAGAGTCATGTAAAGCTGTTGGTCCCGTGTATCAGGGGAGTCATTCCTGAACACGTAAAAAGTTGCAGACCTTATCGAAAAGAGTAGGGGACCATCCCGGGTCTGTTACCTGCACTCATCACTCTAGGTACCAGGGTCCCTTCCAACCCGCACTAGGCCAGCGTGGAAGGGTAGGCCGAAATCCAGCATGGAACATGTTGAGGCTTTCGTCCAACAGTGGACAGACAAATGATGATGCCCCGTACATCGTACATTGACATATTTTTGCTTAACTGTGTAAATCCCATTGGAATGGAGGGAAAAGGGGTGTGCTTACAAAATTGGTCATATCTGGCTTATTTTTTAATCGTTTTCTTTCATTTTTTCAACATTTGAAAGTATATTAGATTTGCTTTATTAAAACAACAAATCTATAATTCAGTGATTTTATCAATGTCAAGGTCATCTGCAACCTTTGCACAATGTTTTTTTATTCAAGTGGTATAAAGTTGCTGTCAAAAATGCTCAGAGGTGGGCAAATTTAAGCATGTGCCCAATATCCACTTGAAAGGGGTGGAGTATTCTATCTTTGACTTGTTATTACATTTTGATTTCGCCTACATCAGAGTCTTGAGACTGTTTTGACTTTGCTTGCGGATCTTTGTTCCTGTCAGCGTCTCCCCATTTACCAAACTTCCACTTTATCATCAGATCTTCATTACTCTCCTCCTCCTCCTCCTCCTCTTCAACCTTATCATCACTTGCACTTCTGTCCTGATTTTCTTTATCCTCTCATCTATACTTTCCTCCTGATTTTCCTCCTCTGAATTTGAGTACTCCAGCTCCCTCCTCCTCCTCATCACGTTTGCCTCAATGCTATAATCATCAGAACTCATTGTCCGAATCGTTCTGCAAATCATTTTCATTTCTTCCATCACTCCTCCTCCTACACGTTTTCCTCACTGCTTCATCATCATCACTCCTTGTAATTCGTTCTTCCAATTCATTTTAAATTTCTTCTCTCATCATTTTCTTCTTCCTAGTCCTCCTTGCCAGTTGCTCGTCCCTTATCTTATGCAGCCTTCGCTGATTGCTTGTTTTCCTCTTTCCCCCAGCAGCGACACTGGTCGTGAGCATTTCATGTCCATTGCGTTGAATATATCTGCGCGCTTTGCGGAACGGTGAGCTGTTCCCTTTTGGATGCTTCTGACCTGGAAAATGAGGGAAGGAAAAAATTTACCATTTGAACAGTTAACATTGATGTTTATGATAGCCACAAGATTTAGATGCAACATTTTTTGTTTTTTCTCTACAATACTCGTCAATTTCCTTTAATTTCTTGGTCCCAGCTAAAACTTGTGGTGGGTTCATCGGCAGACGCGGCCGATGCTAGTCTTTAGAACATACTGTTGTATGCCGGATTGCCATGAACATACGCATGTGCGTAAAAACATGTTCGAAAGGCTAGTGTCTGCCGATGAAGTACGAACCCCCTTTAATGCCACAAAAAGCCAACACTGACAGTTTGTTGGTATTCAGAGGTATAATTTCATAGCACGCTCTAGGCCTATATTTTTGTCATGTGAGTGCCGCGTGGCGGAACCAGCGGGGGGAGGGGGGGGGGGGCACAAGCCCCAAACAGAAAACGAAACCCGGCCCGCCTTCAGCCCCCCCCAAATGACACTGACTGTTTGTTACAGTGTCTATGGAGAAGGACCCCAAATTTGCCCCTCAAAAAAAACCTTGGCACCCTCAGCCCCCCCCCATAAAAGGCTGGGTTACGCCATGGTTGCAAAGCAGGTCGTTAAGGCAATAGCTGCATGTGATGTCTGTGTGCGGACACATATAGGAGGACGTTAATTATCTTACCTTGATTCAGTGGCTCTGAAATAGTTCTTCACGTGACTATCTTCAGATGACTGTTCCCCTGAAGAACAGAGACCACTTCAAGAGCCATGACTAATGACTTTGCACAATTTGGTGGGAATTTCGTAAAGGAAGTAGTATGCACTTATGACCTTGTACACTCCTCCACATGATGCTTCCGAACCCTTTGAGTACAACTTGCGATTGGTCACAATGGATCTAAGGTGATTTTATAAGCCAATCCCACCAAAAGTTTAAGACCAACAAGACATTTCATAATAGTGCAAAAAATTCCCTAAGCACTAACGTTTTGTGGGGCAAAATGCAGCATTAAATTAAAGTCAGCGCCACCGCTTTTAGGTGTTAAGATATGGATTTTTTTATGTGATCACGGACCCTATTGAAGGTGGGATGTTCCCAAAACTGGGTGCATTGTGGGATTGACTCAAAACACCCTCGGGTTAAGAATGGTGTACAGGGCCCTAAGAGGGCTATGAGATCAATATAAACCACATTCACGTGGTTATGAAATTAAAGTGCAACAAGGAGATTTTGTGGCACCCATATATTGTGTCATATACCTAGTGATTTCATAGATAAGATCCCCAATAGATTTCTTACCTTGTCTTTGGTTACAGAAATATCTTGAAAGTGAAAACAAAAGGCGATTTTCATTGCTTAATTTCAATATAAAACAAAGGCTGAATTTAGTATTTGCTCCTATACGAAATTAGAAATTTCACAATTTTGTACCAAAGAAATATTTTTCAGCTTAATCCTTTCACATGGGGAAATTTTTAATGAAAAGCTTTCCATTGGGTCAAAAATCAGAATTCTCATATTTTTTAGTGACACAGAGTGATCCGCATTTGCCGATTGTTGCGCTGTGTCATGAGGCTCCGATATTCCGTGTCTATTGAATGGAAAAGAAACATAAATCGGAATAGCAAAACGGCACTGTCAGAGCCCTGTTTAAATTTGTAGCCTTCCACTTTTAATTCAACAACACTGTAGGCAGTGATGTAGTGGTAAAAATATTTTTTGCGTATACTCCTTTATGCCAAAAGTTCAAAACATCAAGCCGAAGTCTGCAAAGACAAGGTGATTAGGGGTGAATTACACAGAGTCTATGACTCTATGTGCGTATAGCCTAATTACTATTTTTCATGTATACTTATAACACAGCTGTTTGAAAGTCTCATTTATTATGACAAAACCAGAATAAAACAAAAATTATCGCCGGCGACACAATTTTGACAACTGATTTGGATTATTTAGTCCACTAAGTACATCCTGTGTAAATTTTACGAAATTTCATTGCGGGCAAATATGATTTTTCTTCAAAATCTAGTTTTCCACGTCTTTCTATGGAGAATGGGCATATAGAGGGCGATATAACACACAAATCAAGACCTTTGTAGGTCTATATGGCAAGATTCCCACAACGGATTTGTCTGATTTTTGCAGAGATAATAGCTCTTGCATGTCCCTACTTATATCGGTTGTCAAAATTGTTCTAAAAATAAAAGAGACAATTTGCATGGGGTCAAACAGCTGTGATAAAAGGACTATTATGTTTTTTTACGTATACAGCATATACGATCGTATACCCTCGCTACACCACTGACTGTAGGACCATTCTTTGGGAAGTCATGTGACCAAACCATTTGCCCCCATGACAAAAACAAACAATCTAGCAAAAGTGGAAACATTATCTTTGTTTAGGTTTGGATAAAACCTCACCAAAAATAATGTTTCCACTTTAGCTAGATTCATTGTTTTGTCACGGCGGGCAAAATTTCGGTCACATGTGTGACTTCCCAAAGAATGGTCCTGAAGCTCTTTTGGACAGGAGGAAAAAACCTATGTACATACATGTAACCTTTTGAAATCAAAAGCTCCTACATACAGTATGTGAAAAGTGAGCCTCACTTTCAAAACCTCTATTCAAAATTTAATTTCTCATCAGAACTGTATGCAACCAAAACAGGCCCGTAACTTGTGGGTGCGAGGGGGCAGACGCCCCACCTCAAAATGCCAAAAAGCCCCTAAAACCCCCTAAAAATGGCTAAAAAAAGGCCGAAAATTTTATTTTGCGAGTGGAGCGAGCCAAAAATTAGGGTTTTTTTGTTTTGTCAAAAAAAGGTTAACAATTTTGGTAAAAAGAGTCCAATTTTGCAAATTTTTTCCCCTTCCCCCCTGATAGGGAGGGGAGAATTTGGGGAAAAGGTTCCCTTTAAAAACAAATTGCCCCCCCCCCACCAAAAAAAAATCCTGGTTATGGCCTGAACCAAATCATAATACATAGACTGATATTTGGCTGTCATGCTGCAAGCTCTTTCGTGAAAAATGATTGCCCTTTGTTGAACTAACTTGAACCAAATAATTGAGGGATATTTTGATGTCGACAGTAAAGTTGTACATCCTGTAGGTTGTTGTGAAAGTGGTACTCACTCAGTGGCATAACCAGTGGGGAAAAGGGGGGAACGAGGTTCCCTGCTCAGAACCTTTTCCCCACCTGTCCTTCCCAAATGAACTGCATTTGTACAATGTCTACTGGAGAAGGAACCCAAATTGCCCCCTCTGAAATTACCTCGGCAACCTTTTCTGCTGCCAGTTGCAAAGGCACTGGTGTGCCACTGTGGTCCACTCACTTTTCACTTTAGATTTTGATTTCTAGGTCAAGCAATTTTGTTTATTACCTTTAACCGTCATCAATTTCTTCCTTCTCATGCCGACTCTGTTTTCTTTTGTTTCATTAACTGGTGCAGAACCTCTCTCACACCTTCTTCCCCATTGCAGGCGTTTACCTTTAAGAATGAAATTCAAATTTAATTAGCCTCACACTCCCTATATGTTATTAAAACTTTTGATAGAATGTCAAGTTGAATCCTAAAACCCAACTAAGCAAGGAGACCCATTTCTATCATTAGTCCAGACAATTGTGTAGCCGCATTACAGGGCATGAGCAAATTTCCAAAATGCAAACATGATACTTAATACCTTGGGGTGAATCTAGACATTATATGCCAAAATTATATGGAAGCCAATATGTTTGTTATTTGGGTATTTCCACTAAAATAAAGCATGCCCCACTTGATGAAATGCTACTTTTGGCCATAAAAATTCCAGTTAATCATCTTTTTGTTGAAAATTACTATTAGAAATTGGTCTTATGAGAAAGTCCCTTACAAATGCCGATGATCAAAACCAAACAGACAGACCTAAAATTAGAGCAGAAGAGAAAAGCAATCACCATATATGACGGGTTTAGGGGGGACATCAAAATGCACAAAATTCCATTTGTGCACCCCAGAACAAGTTATATTATTCAGAAAAAAATGACAGAGCCTTGGTCATAAATGCAAGTCCAGTAATCCTATTCAGCTAATCAATAAAACTTTTTTAGAATGTAATGCCGGGAAAAAATGATTATTCAATGTTCACGTGTAATGGGACACCAAAAATGTTTATTCTCCATTTTTCAAAGTGTGCTTTGAAGTGGTCACTTTCTTAAAGGTGCAACGGAGATTTTTGAGGGACATCCCAAAGATTGTGTCATAATAGTAATTTCATATAGACTAGACACCTCAATAGATTCTTACCTTGTATTGGCTACAGAAAAGTCTTAAAAAGTGAGAAAAAGGTTTTTGGTGAATTCTGATTTGCTTATATTTCAATACAAAAACATAGGCTGAACTTCGTCATTTGCATCCTTGACGAATTAGGAAATTCAAAATTGTTTGTACCAAAGAAACATCTCAGCTTAAATCCTTTCAGATTGGGGTTATTTTTGATAATAGCTTTACATCTGGGCAAAAATCAGGACTTTCTATTTTTTAGGGACACCTAATATGGGACTCCTTCTCGTTTGCACCTTTAAGAAATTAAGAGTACATTTTTTTGAAGAGCACCCCCAATTTTTCAAAGATTTTTAGCAGATGTTTTCACGGTTGCATGGGAACTGGATAGTAAACTATACTGTGATGATTAGCTCGAAGATGTCTATGTCAGCAATATGGAAGGATTTTGTAATTAGAATATATCGGAGCTCTCGATAATAATTCAAAACGCTGCTGCGAAAAATGGCTTTCCAATATAAATAGCCGTGGCGAGGATAGAGCATGTACAATAGCTACGTGTCTAAAGCTCATCTAGTGGTCTTTACTGTTCAGGCAAGTCAAGTAGAGCGGAATTTCTTGACGGTGGATTATTTCCTCATGGACGCGTGACATGGACCTTATCATTTCCACCTCTGCCCTTAAGTACAATCGGGATCCCATTCTAATTACAACATAGCTAATTTTCTGATATACACATTTTTTTTAGATTCTTGTTCGCAGGTTGTAGTGCTCCTAGACAGTACCAACACTTAAACTGTGCAAAAAATAATCAAATTTTTGGAAAATTTGGGTTGCTCTTTCAAAAAAATATTGCTTTAATGAATGTATAGAAACCACAAATACATATGTAAGATTAAGTAGATTTTAGTAAATAACATATGATAAGATTAGAAAAGGGAAGCATTGTTATGTCACAATGAACATTCTGGGGGACATCAAAGTCATTGCAAAATAATATGATCATATTCATAATTTGTCTCAAAACAGAAGTGTGTTTCATATATTATGATGAGGTTTGCTTCTGGCAATGTTGGTTGTTATGACAAATTGCATCATCAAGGCCAGATGCAAGAAATCCAAAAAAACTACCACACTTAGCAAGAAATGGACCGGTCCCTAAATCTATGACGTCATGATTTGACGACTGGGCAACACTATGAATCCTCGCCCTCTTAAGACCTTGGCGCACACGGGGGGGGGGGGTAGGTCTGCCACCTAACGCAACAGCAAATTCAAAACCGGCATTCAACTTCCGGGTGATGCTAGTCTGTTTCAAAGACTTAACCGTAGGAGGGCCTCTTACGCATATCGAACGGTCAAACGATGACTAAAGAATAGGCCTGGTCACAAATATTTTAAATCTAAATGACCGTATTGGAAATACACTATTTCAGCGGGTAAGCCACAAACCCGTGGATTTTTGAAGTACAATAATTGTTTCTAATGTAAATTATAGATCTTGTGAAAAAAGGTTAACCCTTGTCTTAACAAGGGGGGGGGTGGTTACCACACCCACGTGACCTTCGATCCGATGCGCTCAAATGCTAAAAACTTTCGTTAAAAAGCTTCTAGGTAATCGTTATTTCATCTTTCGGTTCCCATTTTAGCGAAAAAAATGTGAAGGTAGCACCTTCACCGGGGTTAGGGTATGCGTCAAAGTCGAAGGTAGGGGGGTGGTGAAACCAAAGGATAATTTTATGGTCATTTTGAACATTATGACAGTATGGCTCTAAAACTCTATGTTTATGTAAAACTAGCCAAAGGCCATACATTTAGAGATGAAAACCGCATGAAAATCCGATTCTTCTGCGTTTTAGCGCAAAATTGGATTGTAGCTATTTTTTTCGTCGGAGCAAATGACAAATTTGCCGACTCGCGGACTTGATTACGTCATTCTAACGCCATACTAGGTATGTTAATGTTGGTACTTATTTTGTGTATCAATGGAAAAGAGGAGGGGGACCATTAGTATCATTGGTATCAAAATCATACGCATCGGGTTATAACATTATCGAGGGGGGCGGTAACCACCCCCCCCCCCCCCTTGGTAAACCGTGTACAAAAAAAGGCTTGTTAAGCCGAGGGTTAAAGAGGATGAGTTTGTTAATGCAACGGGGTCCGAGAATGCCATAGTAAATAACGTTAGCAGTTCCCCAAATTACCGTTTGGCAAATCCCCATGACCAAATCGAGAAGTAGTTGTCCTACCCCCCGGCGCCCCAAAATCAACCGAGTGCTTCATTTAGGGGGTGGGTCCTTGGGACGGAATAAACATTGGACAGGTAAGCAAACGTCATCTTTACAATATGAAAACCACTTATGTTTTGAGGACATATTATTACGTGAGTTGCTTAGCCGTAATCCATGTTGATTGTATTACAAATTGCACACATCCAGATTGGCACAGACCAGTGGACGGGTCCAATGAGAATACATTTTGCATGAGTCAAGGACCGAACAGTCAGATTGAAAATTCACCATCCCGAACGACATGAAGTTAATACAAAACGTCGATCGGGATGCCGAAATTCCACACTGTATAAATAGGTACATAGTACACAGCCACACCACCGAAGTCAGACTAACCGTTACCTAACTACAGATTAGGAACTTAACTAGGTTTGCTGGATTTAGATCGCGAATTTCTAAGAACACGACCAGCAAAATGGCGCTAGATTCTTTGTTCTTGACTATGAATGTCCCGTAAATAGATTGCGGAAAAAAAACGTCGCAGCTGCCAGTCGACGGCCGGACATGATTTCCATATTGCGAAACACCACGTGCGAAAGCTGTTGAGCTCGCCAATCGACCGTGTAGAATGAGCAGTCACGTGACCGCCCTCACCAACGGCGTTCGATGTCATTCACAGAGACAATCCATGTGTCAGAGTGGGGCTTCGCTGGCGCGTTATGCGCCGCGAAAGGGACAGAAAAAGAGAACCGTGGCTTCCCGAATTGATTGTGTTCTTAGGGATAGTAGCGCAATGTGCGTACAGGACAAAGAAACACGATTCCTCCCGGCAGACTATCTCATGTTCATCTCGGGGAGAAAAATCGGGTGGCGGTAAAGGCTGGGCGTTCGTCTGGCCAGGCGCCAGTCCGCGCCGACCTTAGATCAACGCACACAGCGCGTACAGTTCTGAGCCGCGGCGCCGGAAGCCATAGCAATAAGACATAGAGTATTCAGAGAGATCTCCCTCTCAAAGTCGCATGTTTCATCGGCTCGAACGGCGGCTTTGAAATATATTCCAATACCATGGATTCACGCAGGGACAAATTCTCGCACACAGGAGGACGAGAATAGTACATTTTATCCAGGAGCTGGCGTATCGCGCCATTGCCTTAAAGACGCGTACCCCCTGGAAACCTTTGTGGATCGAGGAATTGCAGGACCGGTAACAGGATGTAGCAGTAATCCAGAATAGACCTGTCCGTAAGGAAGTCAGCAATTGCCGCTATAGGGGCGCGAGTGAAAGAGACACCTCTCTCTCACGAACCCAACGGTAGCAGGAACCCAGACGCCCAGAGGAAACTTTGAGTGTAGAGTTCCTTCCACCCCGAGCGCAAGTATCGCAACCCGTTGAAAATTACGCCCTTTTCAAAGAGTCTCTGAGACGGGCCACCGAGAAGTGGTGGACTGTATCCCCCGCCTGGCACCGGCTCAGATCCGGTATCTGAGGAAGAAGCCGTGGCCGACCTACCAGCAGGTCCCCATCGGACGAAACTTCAGATGTCTTTGGCCAGAAACGGAGCGACTAGAAGGATGTCGCACCGTTCATGTTCGATCTCCCTATCACTTGATGGTAGGATTGATAAGTGGGGGGGAAAGCGTATGTGTCCTGCCTCCCGCTTATCGACAGAGCATCTAACGCAAATGCTCTGTCGTCCGCTCGGTGAGAGCAATAAAACGGAAGATGCCGGTTGACGCTCGAGGGCAACAGGTCGATTGACGGGTGAAACAAACCAGGGAAACACCGTCTAAACCACCCTGAGGAGACAGACCAATCTGGCGGTCCTGTCCCGCGACCTGCCCCGTGAGGAGCTGTTTGCTAGGACGTTCTATGTCCCGGCTCTGTGGATCGTTGAGCAAAATGATCCGGCGCGCACCACTCGATAGATCGAGAGGTGTGAAGACAAGCGAGGGGATGAAGTTCCACCCTGCTTGTAGTCATAGGCCCCGGGACCGTGGATTGTTCCAAGGAATATGACCCTGCAGCCCATCAACTATTGACGAGCAGGAAACACCAACCCAGAGCTCGAGAATGTTGATGGATATGTTGCCTCGCTCGGAGACCACTCGCTGAAGACCCAGAAGTATCCCAAGTGAGCTCCCTAGCACATCCTTCGAGGTGTCCGTCGTCAAGACGCGTACCGAAGGACGAGCCGGAAACTTCATCCCCACCTCGAGGTTGGGGCGGTGCTTCCACCAAGTGAGCTTGTCCCTGATGAGTTGAGTCATCGGGAACAGAGTTGAGACAGAGGATGGCGAACTGGGCATGAAAATGCGAGAAGATGGAATTGGATTGGTCACATATGGAGACGGGACCAGACGGAGACGGGACCCAGGCGGCCATTAAACCCAACACCTTGAGCTATGCGTGTGTCGGCGCTACTGAAAACCCTCGCCTCAGAAGAGTGACACAATGCAGGTGTTCAAAACCGCTATGGTGAAGGAAAAAGCCAGGACGTGAACCAGATCCAACTTTGCACCCAGGAAAGAGGAGTTTGAGAAGGAACAAAGTTGGGCTTCTTGTGATTAACAATGACAACCCAGGACGGGGAACGTGTCTATCATCAAAGCAGTATCCGTGATAGTAGAATCTCGAGTAGTGGAATGGATCAGCAATCGCCGAGATACCTACTGATGTTCCCCGTCACCGGAGATACGCTCCCACAGCTAGAACGAGCGGGTAAAAAAACCGAGGAGACCGTTGACCGGCCGAAGGGCAGGCATTGAAACTCGTATGCCCGCCCCCAGCACCCGAAAAAACGGAACCATTTGCCGATCAAAAAAGCTTATGCGGAACGTACAACTTGCGGCCTCCAAGCGAGAGAAAGTTGCCATGCGCCTTGATAGTAGAGGTGGGCTATAGACGGTCAATGCTTTAAGAGCCTTCGAACACAGGCTCGTTTAATGACTTTAATCCACCCTCATGCCCTTCGAGAAAAAAAAGAAAAAAGTGCGACAAAAGGGTGCCCCATCGCAAAATCCAAAAATGGCCGCCAAATTGTCAAAAAATTTGATTTTTGACCATAATCAATTATTTTTTGTTCCAATGTGCTATTTTGGTGGGAATACCCATGTTTTGGGGTATTAGTAATTATGCTAGGCAACTTCCTCTCAAACAGCCTTTAGGTCTAGAAAAATGACTTTTTGCTTAAAATTGAGCTCTGAGGGCGCTTTCCGATAAAGCGCATCCGATTCATAATGGTGATTTTAACAATCAAAAAGTTGAAGAGAGTTTTATTATGAAACCTTGCTGAAAATTTGACTTGAGTAGTGGTTGCGGTTTTGCAACTGTTCGGTATTTAAGGTTCATAAAAATGCCCTCCATTGAAAACCCACACGTAAGAAAGTTCGTTGCCCCCTGTGTATTCCAATGCGAGTGTTTTTGTCAAATTTTAAATTGTGCCCACGGGAAAATGGTAAGTGTTAAACAGCTCTAATCTTCAGAAAATGAGGAATCAACAATTCTGATGATGGCCACCAGTAAAATTAAACTTTTGATATGATAGTGCTTTTGGGAAAGCCCCTCGCAGTCCAATTTAGGCTAAAAACTTGCATATCGAGAAAACGAAAAGTCGGGGTGAGATAGAAATTGCATATAATGATTTCTTGTAGGCCAAAACATGGGTATTGCCACAAAAATGAGGATGATAAAAACAAAGCTATCAAGGTTATGGTCAAAAATTGATTTTGGGCCCATTTGGCGGCATTTTGGATTTTGGTGGGGCA
>JAMKCH010030938.1:0-29899 GCA_023653785.1 Ophioderma brevispina | reverse complement strand
TCAAATTCATAGTTGAATTTTTGTTCTTGGCATGGATGTGCTAACATTAACGCTGTAAGTTGGTAGGCTTGAAACCATCCGTGTATTAAACTGACAAGGCAGTAACCTTTTATCTGATTCTGTTAATTTAGATACGTGCGTCTTCAAAATATCCGACTTGAGAGCCAAAAAGCCGTTTCTCTGTGAAATATCCTATATTTGTAAGCATGATTTGTGCGCCATGACCGTACAGTTTGACCTCAAACACAAGATTATTTAATATTTGTTTATTTCTGTACTGGTGTAAACCACAATCAGTATTTAGTGTAGATTTTGAAACGCCGCCGCTGTGTATCTATTTACGGGCTACTGTATGAAAAATTTCCTTCAAATACTTCATTTTTCACTATTTGGGTGTGGTTTTTCTACAATTAAAGCGTTATATGGATTTCCACACTTTTCCCTGGATTTATAAGTTTAAAATGCATTTTCATCCACATTTTCGATTTTCTCGCATTAATCGCTGCTAATCCTTTGACATCGCGGAAGTGTTTATTCAACAATACCAGTAGGAAAAGGGAATCTTCAATAGTTTTCTTTATTCT
Organism: Ophioderma brevispina; assembly: GCA_023653785.1. NCBI lineage: Eukaryota > Metazoa > Echinodermata > Ophiuroidea > Amphilepidida > Ophiodermatidae > Ophioderma > Ophioderma brevispina. The sequence continues at coordinate 29,315 of JAMKCH010030938.1, read as the reverse complement.
ACACTTTAAATATTTTTTGTTTTTCTTCTCATTTACTACTGGCAGTTTTGGGTTGAAATAGTAAATGACAAGTTCCAGTGAGTGCTTGTTCCTATATTTTTGTCCCCGCCGAACGAAGTTTCGGAGGGACTATAAATGGGCTCCGTCAGTATGTATGTCCGTCCGTATGTATGTCCCTAAATCCGTGATAAAAATGTTAACACCCTGGAACATTGGGGAATCTTTTTTCTGGATAGCTAGAGTATTTAACTGTGGTATATTGTAGAGGGGATACCCCCGACTCACCATGTAATTCATTCCCCCAGGGGTCCTCCCTGGGTCTGTCCAGGGTTTGGGGAAAAAAGGTCACGGGAAAAAGGTCATTATATTGCACAGAAATGTCACATTGTGTACAATTTATCTGGAGTTTTTGTAAGGGCTTGACGATGATGTCTTGGTTGAAAGAACCGGTTGATGAGTTCTCAACGGATTAGATATTGGGTGTAAATATGCTATTAAGTATCTAATTTGCATAATTGATGAATTTTTTTCCCACCAGGCGTTGTGTACAAGTTTTCTGGAGTTCTGTAAAGCGTATAATGATGTCCCTTGGTGGAAGGAATCTGCTGAGGAGTTCTCACCTATAGATTTTGGGCAATTTTTTTTAGTTCGGTTGTTACACGTTGGGTGCATCTTTGGGTGGCAGCCCGTTTACATTTCTTGGAAACTGGTGAAAATACGTAAAATTCAATGTTCGCTGTTTCCAGACCCCGTATGGGTCCCAAATTTAAAATTGTGGTCCAAATGATTTTTTTCAAAAATAGTGTTACAAATGAGTAAATTATCATATTTTAAACTAAATTTAATGAATTTCAGGGATTTTTGCATGATAATTTTTCAGATTTTCTGGAGTCATTTTCCTTGAGTAACCATTTTTTCAATTCTTTTTGACGAGCTAGCTAGTGATTGGCCAAAATTAAGGGTGGAACTGGTGCAGTTTTTAGTTGTCACTCTTAGTGATTGCGAAATTTGGCGGGGACGTATTTTACGCAGCGCGTAAATACGAGTTCGCCTTGTTACTACTTTCTATTTAGTCTCCAACTTAAAGACACAAAGTTTTTGAGGACCCATCCTCTGATAAGCTCCTAGGCGACCTCCTAATTGCCTGATATGGAGCTTTGTTTCAGGTTTTGGTCCAACAGTCCACTTAGCTCAAAGTGCCTTCCATGCATGCAGGGCAGACTGTCTTTGACTTATTTTTTCTACTCCCAACAATAACTTGCTTCAGTTAATAGACTAAAAAGTTGATAGACTATGCCTCTCTGATAAGCTCCAAGGCGACCATCTGTCCATTTGTAGCTTTGTTGAGGGTTGGGTCCAACAGTCCACTTAGCTTCAAGCTTCCCTTCAGACAGCTGGGCAAAATGGACTTTTGTCTCCATTTCAAGTAACATAGACTGAAAGTTGATAGTAAGTATAGACTAAGTTTGATCGACCTATGCCTCTGAAGCTCCTAGCGCCCCGCTAACTGCCAGATATGGGCTTTGTTGAGGTTTGTGTCCAACAGTCCCTTAGCTTCAGTGCCTTCCATGCAGGGAGACTGGCTTATGGACTTAGCAAAGGCAGTTTCTCGGGGTGCTTCCCGTTCGACCCCCGCCCCCAGTCATGGGTTATACCCACTCGCTGTGTGGGCGATCACCGGTTTTCATTCAGGGTTTTTTTTTAGAAGAGTGACTTGCATCTCGCAACAAGTTCTTGGCATTTTTAATTTTTTTTCCTCTTGTATAGATGGACCCCTGATTGTCAACAGAAAAAATGCATTGCACACAAAATACATTCACCCCTTTAAACATAGCAACTGCATGTTCTAGATTTAGGTACAGTTGCGAGACATAAAACCAATGATAGGCGGTATGGGGCTTACTTGGCATGTTCAGAAAATAATACGAGCATATAATAAGTAAAAAATATTCAAATATAAAAAAAAAAATAAAAACAAAAGCAAACAAATTGCATGTTCAAAAAACCAATTCAGGAAAAAATCACAGCTGTTTGACCCCACACAAATTGTCTCTTTTAATTTTAGAGCGATTTTAAGCAGTGGCGACACAAATTTGACAACTGTTATGGGTAGGGACATGCAAGACCTATTACCTCTGCAAAAATCAGAAAAAATCCATTGTGGGAATCTTGCCATATAGGCCTACAAAGGTCATGATTTGTATGTTATAGCGCCCTCTATATGCCGATTCTGCATAGAAAGACGCGTTAAACTAGATTTTAAAGAAAAAACACATTTGCCCGCAATGAAATTTCGTAAAATTTACACAGAATGAAGTCAGTGGTACAAATAATACAAATTAGTTGTCAAAAGTGTGTCGCCGTTAATATTTTTTGTTTTATTCTGGTTTTGCCATAATAAATGAGACCTTCAAACAGCTGTGAAATACAACAAATCAAAAACAACAACATCAAACACAAACAAATAAAATATAAACAAAAATTGCAGAAGAAAAATCTTAAATAAAAACGCTGTATCTTCTGCTAGTGCTACTCAGCGTTTCTGCCTATCCTAAAGGTCCGTTCATACTTCCACTGCACTGCATTGCTGTGCAGTAATTAATAAAATAGGGTTTGCTGACACGATCCGTTACTAGTACATGTGCGAGCGAAACGCGCTAAATATTGCCACTTGGAACACAAAATTGTTAAATGTAATTGTAAGTAGAACAAAATGCACGCAAAGCGTGTGGTTTGCCATTTTTAAGCTATTATGGTAAAATATGAGGTTATTTTGGTCAAACAGGCGTTGACATTGCGGGGTGATCGTATTGACTATCCCCCTAATCAAAATATTGGGGGTATATATACCCCTGGATCGACGCCTATGCCGCCCTTTCTGCCTGCCCATTCTGCTTTTCTGCTCATTCTGATTTTCTGCCCATTCAGCCGATTTTGCTTTTTGCTTTCTGGCGAATATGCTATTTGTCATTCTGCATTTTGTTTTTTTTCTGTTTATTCTGCTCGTTTTGCTCATTCTTCTCATGCTATTCATTATTCCCATTCTGCGTTTCTGCCTTTTACACTAACCGTTTTGGCACGGTTTTGTGCGTATAGAGGTCAGTGGGTGAAAGGAGCAAGATTCAACCAATTCAACTTTGAAGTCGACCATATTGGATAGCTCTTACCAAGTTTACAAAGCTTGAAATTAGCCGTCTTCATGCTTTTTCCGAAACAACAATTTACTATTTGCTTTGATGAGAACGAAAGCGTTGATTCGGAGAGTAGTCTGATAACACAATTTTGTGGATTCACACGCAAATACCCGCTGTTTATGCGAGGCCATACAGCACTGATACCGGAGACAGAGTGCCGTTCTTGCTACGCCTTGGCACATACAGTGTGGATCTTGTCACTAATTCGTAACTTCTGAGACATGATTATATGCAATATAGTCATGTTGCAAGAGTTGTAGCTTAGCGAATCATACAAAATAGGCCTACAACAGGGATGGCATTCAGCACACACCAATCACCCGGGTCAGCTTCAACCAACTCTTTCAGGATGAATTTGTTTGTGAAATTAACTTGTGTAATTGTTTCATGTACAATGGTACAAATGTCAACACTCGATCTCGTCCCCGTCTTGTCACGTATTAAAACTGTAGTCTTAGGATAAGCCTTGGTACAGCATTGTAGGAGGTACCCGTATAAGAATGTAGAGTGAAATGTACTAGTTCTTTTTTAAAGGAAATATGTCCAGATGCTGGGACTATTTGGAAAAATTTGGTATTGATGGAAAGCTTAAGTACGTAGATTACATATAAATCAAATAAGTGAAATTGTCCACATTTGTTGAGTATTTTGCCCTTTTATTTTTCGCCCAATAGCTTACTCGAAAACGATTTCCGACAATCCACATCGCAGGCAATGGTGACGTCAAAGTGATGACCATCGTTGACGTCGTTGTGACCATCATGTCGCATTGTTGCCACTTACTAGAACTTCGATCGATGTGTTTTATATCATAATAATTACAACACAACGAAAATGAAACAAAATATGTCATTCATTCTGTAACTTATTTTCAAATTTTATTATTCATTTTAAGTTTTTTAACTTTTTTAATTTTTTGTGAAAAAAATAACCATTCGAGTCAACACGATGTTTTGGTCATCATTGACGTCACGGAGGAGAGCAAATTGGGCGCTTTTGATCAATGAAGAAGTGGCGAAAAACCGCCCGTTTTAGTCGTTATGTCAAAAAGCAACAATTAAAATGCCTCTATTTTTAATTACATCCAAATTGTATTTTGTTTCGGGAATCGTGATGTATGTACATATATTTTATGAATGGAAGTCAAACCGAGCTTGACAAAAATCTCTGACATAGTTCTTTAAGCTTTTTATTGCTCAAACCAATTGACCTCACCCCCCCCCCAACCAACTCATCACATGATATTCATCATTCGGCAGATTACGAGGCACTCTCGGTTCTTGTTGCTATATTAGAAGTGGGCTATAGAAGGGCAATGTTTCAGATCACTTCAACACAGGCTTCATTTTATGCCTTCATCATACGAAATGATCCAACTAGTGCATTTTTTGTGCTAAACAAAGCCATAGGACACACCCTTAATGCGTACTTAGTAACCTTCGGGTGCGCCCACGCATAGTAGCAGTCCCACGGTAGCATCGGTACGCCCAACCAAATGACGTCACTGGCGACCAGAATACTTTGCTCTTTTTGTGTCTCAGTATGGGCGCCATGTTAATTTTTTTTATGGCGATTTAAAACACATTAATTTTTCCCATCATCGCCGTTTTATTGGAAACTAAGATCTATATTTCATAGCTGATAGTAAGTCTACGTTATGTACGGCTGATCGGAAGTTGGGATGATGTTTGTGTGACGGTGTTTTGAAGACTTTCAATATCGACGATGGAGGTTCAGAATCGGCAGTTCAGAATTGGCAGCCTGAGACATAAGTATCAGATATCTTATCTGTGTTATCCCTTTAATGGTTGCCCGCGAGACTCAGGGCCTTTGTTCGCGCTGCTCGTCTAGAGGGTATTAAGGGCTTATTCCTTAGCAGGTTTAGCTCCCCCTAAGTAAGTCCACACTTAGACCGTCAGAGCATTTTGGGGATATGTGTCCCTGTGTCGTGTTGTCATGGCATTAGTTATTGTTTTAGCCCTTGGCGATAGGCTCGCGGTGCAGCCATGTTTTTATGTTCTTCAATGTTCTACCTGCGTATGCCGATGAATCTCAAATTTTTCTTAAAATTTGGGGGGGGAGGTGCCCTGTTCTTCTGTCGTTCCGTCTTGTCTTCCTGGCCTTATTCTGTTACACCCTTTGGATTTCCTGTTCTCGGCGCAGATTTATCACTTTCGTACCCTAACATATGGTACAAGTATGATTTTGTCTCTGATGTTGCAGCAATATGAATCCACCGTCTACACGGAGGTGATACGAAAGATGTATGCATGCAAGGTTCCTTCGAAGACAGGAAAAAGATCCGCATGAGCTATGTGGGAAATGTAGATAGTGTACAAGAAATAGTCCTTCTAACATTCACAAACAGGGTGGTCAGAAGAAGATCAGAAGAGTGACTTGATGAATTGGATGTATATATGCGAGAGGAATAAGAAGACATAAGGCTAAGGCTAAGACTATACCTGCTCCGTTCGGGGCATCTCCCGCCGGGTCATCCGCCGGTGAAGTATCTACCCCGACCTCTCAAACTAAAGGAAGTTCAAGAGTACACAAGTGCTACCTTTGAATCTAGTCTCCAGGCGATGTGTACGACGGTGGCCACGACGGCGTCAGACAATTTATAGGGCTAACCCGTACAGCCACTCCTGCAGTTAGTCAAAATAAAGGGCCGTTATTGATTTACCCGGTGGTTACGTGATTATTACGATGGGGTCAATGCCACACCTTCCATCACATTGAATTGAGAAAGATCTTTCAACGTTGAGGAGTCCGACGGTGCCGCCTCAATTGAAGTTGAAAAAATCCAGCCATTGGCTGTTTGACGGTCTATTCATTCAAGTGACCAACGACCTTGCAGTAATCAAAGGGAAGAATTTCTGCCTCAGTTCAGTGATGATTCACAATCCCTAACTATCAGGCTGGGTGGGCACTGCTTCCCATGGCGGGAATGATAAACAACTTCAGGCCACCGGCGCCCGTGGCTATACAGATTGGGGTATGATAATGAGCTGAGGGCGACTCCGTGTCGGCGGCGGATGAAACTCAAAGACGTTTAAAACCCTATGATGATGATAGGAGTATTGATAAGGTACGGTCGTACTCGGGAATTGGTCGATTTCCGTAATAGAGGGGGGCTTGCGTGACGATGATATAGAGATAGTTAATAAGAGAGATGCATATCCAGACGTCGGGCTTCTACTCCTCTGACGGCGGCATCTCGTCCCGTTGGTGCTGACTCAGTCTATTCCAAATAGGGCGGCCGCTGCTACCTATGGTGTACAGACAATTCATGAGACTGTATTTAAAGGAAATATCACCTATTATTGATGGATAGTTGGTCTTTCAACGAGGGTCAGACCCATTCCTCCCCCCCGACTCCGAAGAAAGTTAAAGTTGTTGATGTAGAGGGGTACAACGATAATACAAGGAATAGGTTTCTACTCACCACGTACTTCAAGTTCCTGGGGGTTGTTTCCGGTTCTCCAGGTCGTTCATCGAAATCTTAGGGCCGTCGCCGTCGTTTCCCAGGACAAGAATACTTCATTCAGTTCCTCCGCCTATTCAACATTCGGGTCGCCGTTCTTAAGCTTTTAGCTGTTGTTATCAGCGGCTTACCAATCTACCCCATCGACCAGATGTCGTAATGATTCGCAGAAAGGTTCTCATTCATCGATTCTCTTATCTGTAAGCAAGGATAAGGATCATTCTTCTACTTCTGTAGACTAGACCACTTCCAGGATCGCAGTTCCCATACGCAAGCATCCAGTGATAGTCACGTAGAAGCAGTCTTCGGAGAAAGTTAACGATTGTGAAATATGTTGGACGAAAAGGGATTCATAAAGGGATTATTTGATGGACAATTACAGCAGGTCGCAGCCGTCGTTTTCCAGATAGGGATGGCTCTGCGTGCTAAGAATATCCGTTCTCCTATCGTCTAGAAAGTCTCATGCAAGTAGTAAGAGTAAAGCATCGATCTTTAGCAATGACTTTACCGAAGATCTAGAGGCTCCCTTCAGGTTACTTTTCTCCACGTCATCGGTCCAGTCCATGACAGGAAGATTCTGCAGGTTCACAGGACTAGTGGAAAAGTCATTCATTGTCGGCATTAACTCAAGCCTGTTGTATCGTGAGGAATAAGCACCAGTGGGTCTCCTCGGAGACACTGTTCTAGACCGACTAGTTCCTCTGTGAATAGTGAACTTGCCGAGCGTATGTGGATCTTCCAAGAAAACGGTCCTCTAAGTTGATGATGTCTCTGATAACTTAATAAAGCCTAAGATAAAGCTATTACTCCAAGACTGGAGAAGTATATGTTTCGATGATAAGAGACGTCCGCTGTTGCAACATGAAGTATGAATCCGAGGTGATAGATTGATAATGGATAGAGGATTATCTTCTTGGAATCAACTAATGTGATTTCATCACAGAAATGAGACCTAACCTGATGCCTGCTCCCTACCAGTGTTACTCCTCGAGTTTCAAGCCACCGACAAACTACGCAACCATTATCGGCTGATGGTACTCCATGCATTCACACTCTAGTCAAGGGACCTTAAGGTCAAGAGCGCTTATAGTGATTTGAGCACAGATTCTGATCTGTTTGGGATACGAAGTTAAGAGAAATTTCCAATATTGGAGTCCTTATTACGATGTGGACTCTTTGACGGAAAGACTTGGTAAGATCTCGTGGGAACAGCTCCAGATGTTGAGCCACCTTTTTGGCAGCTGTTTTGGTTCATCGGGTTTGAAATGTGATTTGGCTACTCCTAAGATCTACACTTCGGACTTGGTTGGGCCGCAAAGCAGTATGAAAACGGTGTGAAGCTATCATTCGTTACGCAGACTTTAAGGAAGACTAGTGTAAGGTCGAAGTCTCTTGGATGATTATCAGAAGAAGACTCCCCTTCTCAGATGGATTCCTGAGTCGTTTCCCTTCAATGAGGAAGATAAGAATATTCTCTGTCCTTTGGTTCCCCTAGACTTGTGGGATAAACGGAATATGATGCGAAAAAAACGACTTTATGCAGCCAAGCGACCAGCCTTCAGTGGTGTTGAAGGCAGTTCTTCTGAGAAACATAAGGAACCTGTCTATAGAGTTGATTCATGGAGGGTAAAGACGCCGATCTCCGCAATTTGGAACAGATCGCTCGTGTGGAATGGACAACTTCAAAATGTAGCCTTGTTGTCTTAGCCACCTATGAACGGGTTATGGAGCCTACTGTAGAAGCGTATAATGAAAAGCTGATTTGAGAGATGCCTTTTACTATGAGAGATCTTCATCACGGTTTTTGCCAGAGCTTTTCACGAGATGCTTACCAGTAGTGCGCTCTAAGGAAGAAAGAATTGCTGGTGAAGCTTTGAATTTTACAGCCAAAGAATTTCTCCTTAACGCTCCCAGGGAAAGGATCTCTTTGGAGGACAGTGGTCTAGTGTGTTTAGCTTCCTACAGGAGAAGAATGGGTAAAGGCTGCAGATCAAACTGCCAAGAGGCTAATAGTAACAAGCTCTCCAAATATAGACCTAAGGATCAGACCTTATGATATGGCTACAGCAGAGAAGGTCCTACGCCTTCCAGTTATGGTCTGCCAATAGAGGGGGGAAAAATAGAAGTTCCTTGGGGAAGTCGGAATATGGCTTTAACGATAGCAAGTCCAAATATTAGGAGGGGAGGCCTCTTGACAGTCAGAAGCATTCTTCCTACTCCAGACGTAGAAGCCAGAGCGTGAGCGAGTAGGGGAGGAAAATGCAATTGACTCCTACTACCTTTGACGCCAGGGGGGGGGGCGTCTGAAGTTTTCCTCCCGGTCGTGGTGCGACGATAACTAGGATCAATGGATTCACCCGACTATTTCAGAGGGTACCATTGGAGTTTTACCGATCTTCCGCGATGAAAGTTCAATTCGGAAATCCGCATTAATGCAAAAGAGACTTTAGGCTATGCATATTAATAAAGACGGAAGTGAAAGTATTGCTAAGAAAAAAGGCAATTTTTCCCAAAAAGCAGCTTAGGGATATGGAAGGCTTCTATTCGAATTTTTGCTTCCTGTCCGAAGAAACAGGAGACCTCAGACTTATCATAATCTACGCCTCTGAACCAGATTTATTCGACCAAGACTTTTCAGAATGGAAACCCTTTCAGAGGTCATAAAGAGTGAAGAAGGGCCTGTGTGTTGGCGCGACATTGGATTTAAGACGCCGACCTCCATGTCCAGTTTTCCTCCTCATCAAAATGGCCTTCACTTTAGTTCGACACGCAGTCTTATCAATGCCAGTTCTGCCATTCGGACTTTCAAATGCTTCCCTACCTTACAAGACTAGTGAAGACAGTGCAGAACATCTGAGAAGGAGGGTATCCAGATATTCGTCTATTCTCGACGATTGAGTTTTGATTGTAGCCCCAAGCAAATAAAGTCTGTTTGTTAAAGCAGTAGTTAAGGTGGTATGAATCGGTTTGAAAAGAGCTGAAAGAGGTGGGCTTTATGATAAACCTAAAGAAAATCCAAGGTCTTATCCAAGCCAGAAACCGGAGTGAGTTCCTAGGGTTTGCGATTGGACTTGAAAACAGCCAAAAGCTTTCAAACAGAAGAGCAGAATCAAGATTGAGGGATGTATCTGCTCATTCTGAAAGAGGAATTTATTTCCGGCTCATCTATGGTCCGCTTGCTTAGGGATGATGGCAAGTTTGGTAGACCTTCTAACCTTCTGCAGATTGAGGATGAGACTACTCCAGCTACACCTCCGGAGTTATACAGAGACTCCCGTCACGATATAAACCGTCACGTACCTTAAAGCCAAAGATTGCGAAGCACTAAACCTGGTTAAGCACTCCGCAGAATCTTATGAGTGGGAAAGAAGTTTCCAGGAGGCTCCTCATCAAGTTATTTATAACAACAGATGTTTCGAAGACAGGATGGGGAGCATACATGGATCCACACAGAATAAAGGTAGTATGGTCGAAGATAATATGGAATCTCCATATTTATTTACTAGAGTTGCTAGCAGTCTACCACGCTCTAAAGCGGTTTTTTCAAAACAAATAATTCTTGGCAAGTCAGTGAAAATCAGATCAGACAATTCCACTGTTGTTGCCTACATAAATCACCAAGGAGGACAAAGAGTATCCTCATGTGCACGACAACCATCCGCCTCCTCTCTTGATGCCAGTATCATTTAATTACCCTCAAGGGGGGAACATATTCTCCCAGGAGTCATAAAATGTATCGCAGACAGTCTTTCCAAGAGGGAAAATCAGAAAGATGATAGCTACTCGGTAATCAAAACGTGGGAGTGCATCTCAAACAGCCGCATATGCTCAGAGGTTTTTTCGAAAACATTTTAAAGGCCAATGGTAGTAGATCGTTTGCGAACAGCAAAAATCACAACTCCCCAACTACTGCACGTGGCTGGAAACGGACGAGAAGCCTGGGTGAAAGAATGCTTTACAATAAGTTGGGAGGGGAACCTGATTGCATTCGCCTTTCCAACGATAACACAATTCGGCAAAAGTATGACCGAAGTTTCAGCAATCTAAGTCAAGGTCATGCAAGATGATGCTTGTAGCCCCTTTTTGGCCACGTCAGGTTTGTTTGGTTTTTGAGGCTGGTCAGCAGGCTGGAAGACCATCCAAGATGTTCCCTTTAAGGCAAAATCTCTTGGTGGCACGAAGCAGCAATGAACAGAAGAGTGTCGCTCCAAAGACTAGTCTTACACTGATGTGTGGACTCTATCAAGTTAGCTTCAAAAGCAAGGCTGTTCAGAAGAAGGCCTCCCTGGCGGCGGAGCACGATGAAGACGTCTCAACCTTTTTTTTTCCCATTATCTACATAGCCGCACTTAGAGGATTCAAGGTATGGGCAAGAAAACATAAGGTTGATCCGCATACTGCCTCTGGAGGAAACGTGGCTAAATTTCCTGAGTCTCTTTTTCAAGAAAATCTCTAGCCTTCGACTATTAGGAAATACCTGTCTGCCATTTCTACTATCCATGATATAGGCTCCGGAAATGATTAGACAGATAATGGGTCCTCGGCTCTCATAAAGGAATGTTAACATCAACGTCCCCAAACTATTCGGAAATCTACCTTCTGGGATATCCAGTAGTCCTCAAATAGTTAGAGGGCGAGCCGTTTGACCCTTTGGACAAAGCCACTATCTTGGGACTGACCAGAAAGACAGCATGTACCTCCTGATGGACCGCTTCTATAGGAAGGTGTGTTCCGATAATTTCAGGGTAGCTAACGACAAAAAGTATATGGAGTCGCGGACTCTCACACGTTACTTACTTCGTGCTGGTTTCATGGCTAAGACTCAGACCCTAAGTTTATGCACCTCAACCAATAGTACTTCCAGAACTACCAGTGTTACTGGTGATCTGAGGATAAACGCTGTGTCACAGTCAGAGCTTCACCATTATTACAACCGCACTGCCTTTTGAGAACTCTTATGGCTCTTTCAATTTCTGACACATCTCTTATAACTACATTAAAAACCTTACATACCTCTGCAACATCAAAACAAACATTATCACGCTGGGTCACTCCCTCATCTCTGCTGCTTTAAAAGTGAGCTCGTCATGGACAGTAACATCCGCCTTCACCCTCATGCTCAGAGATAAGAAGTTCAGGAACTATTGGGCTTTCACTTAGGAGTGAACAGTTCTGATATTATGGAAGCCGCAGGAGGCTGAGGACGCCACTACATTTCAAATATTTATTATGAGAGGAGTCCTTACAACCAAAAACCGTGACCAAACCCATCCTGTCAGCCCAAAGCAAGTCAGAGTAAGAGGAGGGATTGCCATGCATCATTATAATATGCTCATAAGGTGCGGAGTGCCGGTTATAACTTATCGGTTTACCTTGATCTGATGGTTTATGTATACTATCATTAGATGTTATAGTGGCTTACTATGGGGCAAACGTAATTCAGCTCCATAAAGAACACATGGCGAGAAAACCCGCAACAACTGAGACTACCGACTCCACTTCCCATAGGTGACCAGTGTGGCAAGTCATTGCACTAGTTGGATATTGTTATAATGTATAGAATGACATTAATATATAAAATAGAATATAATCACCAAAATTGTGAGATGATTCGTTTATGTTATACATTGTATACTTACGACTGATCAACTAGTAACCCTCATCAGGCCCTTCCCAGAAAGTGGAGCCATGGGGAAGGTTTTCAAAATGAGCAAAGGATTCTGGTCGCCCGTGACGTCATATGGTTGGGCCGTACGATTGCGGTGTGGGACGTACTAGGTGGCGCGCACACGAAATTTGTAAAATGTGGCGTAGGGGTGTTGATGGCTTTTTGAGCACAAAAATGCACTAGTGGATCCATCTAAGTTACGTATAAATAGAACATATCTCACAATTTGGGAGAGTATAAGGTGATGACTTTAATCACTCCTGTACATTCGAAGAAGAAAAAAAATGAAAAGAAGGCAAAAACCAGGGCCCCCCCGAAAATCCCAAAATGGCCGCCAAATTGGAAAAATATTCGATTTTGACCATACAACTCAATTATTTTTTGTTCAATTTGCTTAATTTCGGTGGCAATACCATGTTTGTTTTGGTGGTTCTAGTAGGGGGGGGGGAATCATGCTATGCAACAAGAGTGTCATCTCGGCATAGCCCTTTGTTTCTTGGAAATGCCGTTTTTTGCTTTTAAAATTAAGCTATGATGGCGTTTCCTAAAGAAGCACATCACGATTGATAATGGGTGATGTTACATTCAAAAAGTTGAAGAGAGTTTTTTATGAAGCTGAAGGTCTTTACAAATAACTTACTAGCTTATGTGTGATTACAATAAAAGTCTTTACATCACAAAGAGAAAGGAAAAATCTGCTTCCCAATTCTTATCATTTGAAACACTGGCCAATATGTAGGCCCTGTGCCACGATGCGTCCTTGTCGTAACTCGGCAAGATGGTCCATCCTAGGTAGGAATCCGGACCCAGTTGCCCCATGCTTCTTGCCATTGTTTACCTTTGAAAACTGGCTCTCCTGGTTGGGATCCGGGACATAGAGTTAGAGTCAAACCCAATTAAGACGTTAAAGTAAGAAAGACTGAGGGTCGTAGTGTGGATGAGAGCTGTTCAAAAAGGAGACAACAAGATTATTTTTGCAAAGAGAACTGCATGAATACAACACCATATTTAATTCGGGGAAAAATTTGGCATAGGGTAGGAAGTAGAGATCACGTCACGTATAATAATAACGGTTGTAATTTGGAAGCCCCTATCGGGCAAGCAACTGCATGCAGGTACTCAGTTGTGTATGCAATAGAGCTGCAGTAGACACGTTGTAGACTGTCGTACAGGCTACCCACACAAGTAAGAACTGGCGTGTATGCCCAATAATAGATATAGGACCAGTAGTGGTCTCAACTTTGGAGTAGAGTAATAGTAGTACCTGGTTTTTTGATCCAAAAAATGTCCAAATGAAGGAACTCACCCTATAACGCGATATGAAAGGCATAATCAGTCAAAGCAAATTCATATGCTATACCCTTACTCTTAATTGCAATTGAAGTACATTTTACAAGTAAATTTGCAATTTGAATATCTGATCAGACGTAGGAAATTTAAAGATAATGGTTCCCTATGGGCTTTACAAACACATTCAATTTCTATAACCGGATTCAGCTTGTTTGTAGAAGTTCCACGTAATAGGAATCGTTGCCCCAGCATTCGGTCTACAAAATCACAGCACAGGACACAAGCTCCACAATGAGTAGTAAGTAGTAACCCAAAGTTTTTAATCTGGATTTTGTTCCCCGTAAAACGGGTGTGGCCGGATTCCACCCTCACACCGTCAAGCAACCCCGCCCTTACTCCTTTCTTCACTTCAGTCACCCGATTCAATGCCATTCTCCATCCTCAATCCAACCCTCCTCCTCCACGTTGCTTCCTTCCTCCACTTCTTTGACGTCCCTATCTAGTGGAGGGGCCTATGTCCTCCCGAGAGTGATTTATGAAGTTTCATGTAATTGTTGGCAACCGCTATACATGTACTCACTGGGTCTGACTATTCCGAAAAACAAAACGATGTTGCCATTTTTTTCCGTTGACCTTTAGTTACCTTTAAACCGAGGCAAAGGTAAAGCTGTCATACATCGTCCAAAGTACTAAATCGAACCTTGGTATCAAATGTGGCAAAATTTCACAAGGAATATTGTATATTGATATTTAATTTTGTTATTTGGCGTTTGTTTTCCTTGTTTTATATGCAATAAGCTAATTAGAAGACAATAATATCTACATTGCCATTATTCAGCCCCATTCCTTGCCCAAATAAGAGTTATATCTCATGTGTTTGCACAATAGTGAACCCTACACAACCCCCACCATACCTTTGCTAAGTAACCCAAGTTTTTATGAAATGTGCAAGAGGGAATGGTTGATGTATTCATATGGAATGGAGTTGTTGTATAACCGTGAAACAACCAACCCCCGATTCGCCCTCCAGAGACAAAAGTTAGTATACTTAGTTATCTCTCTTAGTCTCAATCACATGTGTGATGTTTTTAATTATTCTTTTCCATCCAGAGCCCGGTGGAGATCACTGGTCCTATGTAGATAAGGGATAATCCTGCGCGACCAAAGACACACGTAAAGGGGGTATTTTTTCAAGGATTTGGTCACGATACATACGTTTATAGTGAAAAGGGTACCAAACACTGAAATCTGAAAAAAAGTTGTACTTTTCTCACTTGAACCGTGACTTGACTTACTTTAGGGTACGATTTGTTTTTAGTTTGTATCGTATTCGACTCTTTTGTGTAACTGAGCTTTTCAGTATAGCCTGCAAAGAAACCCCTTCTATACTTGTTAGGGTAATTATTGCCAATACTTATTAGGGATAGATTTTCCACTACCATCTTGTTTAGGGGTGTGCTGTTTTAGAACGATCAATTATTGTGACTTGTTTATAACGGTACTTTTTGAATAGAAGGTGTGGGACTATGAAATGTGGGACCTTTTGGGTAAACCCCTTTATGAACATCCCATCACTAAAAGTTGGACTTTCTTTTGTCAATTTCTCAGGTTTTCTTCAAGGAAAAGGATAAAACATCATACAAATGAAGAGATCTCCAATTTTTTGTCTTGCACATTTTTGTACAAACTGTGTAACCAATTTTGTTTACCTACAAATGAGCGTTTATTATGATGCATGGGGTTGGCTATGATGGCTGTAGGTTTCGCAACACAAATGTCCATACGGGGACTTGCCATAGACATCAGTCCTCATTTTTAACAATCTGGATTATCAATGACCCCTTTTTTCATGCCATTTTTGGTATGGCAAATTCGTTTTTTTTGCAAAATATTTCTCAAATTTGTTGAATATTAATCAAATTTTCTTCTCAATCGGAAGCCAAACTTTCTAATAATTGTTTTGGAAAATTATGTTGTTTACAGATGACTGCATTGTGCAAAAACTTGAGGTCTAATTCTTGCTTTGGACAGGACAGGGGTCTGCATAAAGGTTATTTTATTGCATATTAACCCCCTTCTTAATACCAGGGGTACCCCCCCATGAACTTTGCTCTGGTGCGCTAATATGCAAAGCTTGCGTAAAAGCTTAAAGTAATCATTCTCTCATCCTTTTCTGGTCATTTTAGTGAAAAAAAGGTGAAGGTAGGACCTTCAACGGGGTTAGGGTACGCCGTCAAAGTAATACAAATCCTTCAAGAAACTCAGAGCGCAGTAACAGTCAACACAAACAAATCAAAACAAACAGCTATGAGCCATGAAAAGCTTGACGAAAAAGGTGAATTAAGCTGACGTGTTGAAGTCCCTTGGAATTTTGGGATACTACGAATGCCTTTTGGAAGTGAATTCCAAACAGCTGACGCAGCGAATGAAATGAGCGTTTCACCAGCTGATTTAAGGTGGACCCGTGGAAGTTTCAAAAACTTTTCCGATGATAGCGAGTGAGACGTGATGGTGGTAAGTGGAAAGCACAGATGACCAATATAACGGCAGCCCTCCAAATTCTTGAAGGCAAAAAACGGCCAGTTTGAATTTTTATGCTAAATCCACGGGTAGCCAGTGAAACTCAATAAGCAAAGGTTTAATATGGTCTGTTTCCGTTTCTTGAGAATTAGGAGAGCAACAATTTTTTTGATGCGTTGTAAAACACGTTGTAGTTGGTCGAGTTATACCAGATAAAATGGAATTACAAAAATCAGGCGTGAGATTATTATCAATTACCGAATCGCGTGCTTTTTCAGATAGTAAGGTCTAATACACCCAATACGTCTTAAAGATAAATATGCGGAAAACGGCAGATGTCACTATATGTCAAAATGGATAAGTGATTGATCAAGCGAACACCGAGATAGGTAGACAGAATTTTGCAAAATTAGTCACAGTCCAAAATCCGTATAGTATTACTCTCACTCTGGTAATACGAGAAGCCGTACCAACGGCCATCACCTCCGTCTTGTCAGATAAGCATAATCTTATTACGTCCACTTCCAAGCAAAATGGCACTATAAAAGGTCGATGTTAAGGGGTGTGGTGCCACCGGCCGACGGATCTTGTATGGTGGCAATTTTTGAAATATTATGCCTATTATGGCTCTAAAACGCTGTTATGTAAAACTATCATCTTGCCATATTTAGAGCCGAAAACCGATGAAAATCCGATATTCCTACCTTTTTTAGCGTCAAATTGGATTTTCGCCTATTTTCTCTTCTATGGAAAATGCCAATTTTTTGCCGACTCGGCGGTCTTGATTCCGTCATTGTGACGTCATAACTAGGCATGTTGGTACTAATTTTGGTATCACTGAAAAGGATGACCATAGCTATCCACTGGTAATCAAAGCATTGGGTGCTTTATAACAATTCTCGAGGGGTGGTGGTAACCACCCCAGTGGTAGTCCATGCTTGGTAAGACTAGGGTTATTGTCTCCTCTAATTAAGTTATTTGCTTATAACAGAAAACAAGGTCGAATAACAAAATAAATATCATATACAATTTCCTTGTGAAAATGGCCCATTGTTGGTTACAAGGTCGATATACTTTGGACGATGTCTGACCATTTGACCTTTGACCTTGTGTCAAGGTCAATGAGGTTCAACGGAAAAAATGGCAAACATAGGTTTTTCTGAATAGTCAGACCCAGTAGATACGTTTATAGAGGTTGACAAACAATAACATGGACTTAACCGAAATTTTCATTAGGCCCCTCCACACTTATTCCTCCTCAAAACCTCCCCACCTCAAACCAAAAGCCCTTATAAGGCATGCTAGTCATCCTTCCTCACACATTGCCCAACCAACGTAACTATTCGCCTTCGCCAACCGGTCATCGCCTCTTCCAAAAACCAACAACTGCATCAAGTCCTCAGTGTCTTCATCCTATCCATCAACTTCACACCACACATCGCTAGCTCTTATCATTGCTCTTCTGGTCCTCTCAGAATCCCATCACATTTTCACTCAGACACCAGGTCTCGCTCTCCTACAGCATCACTGATATCCACAACTCTTATACACCATCCTTCCATCTTCAAAGGTTATCTTTTACATTGCAACACCCCACATTCCCTCAACTTCACCCACCTATACCTTACTCTTAGCTGTCACTGCCACCTTGCATCCACCACCTCCACTAACCTTGTCCCCCAGGTAATATGTGAACTCCTTCACAGACTCACCTCATCACACAATTCTTTCCTCCTATTCCCCCATCCCTCCAGCTCCCTTCTTGATCTTCTGCACATAACATCTCTGGCCAATCCTTGTGGTCACTATCTTCATCGTTGTGCATCTCCCATGGACCATTTCCTAAATTCTCACACCACATGAATTGCTTAATGACAAAAGTTTGAAATTCTCCGTCTTGTGATTTGTTTGGAACGATTGTTAGGGCAACAAATTCCTATTACGTCCCAGGTCAAAATTCCAGTTGATCCAGTTGAAAAAATGTTCCATTTTCGTGACGGAAACAACCTGGTTTAATGTTTTAAAACTCTTTGTAATTGGTTGTTAACTGGGTTCAACTGGTCACTACAAAACCTAGTTGAAAATTGTTCCATTTTCCGTCATGAATCATTTTTTAACTGGATTCAACTCTGATATTAAAACTGGATCAACGGGATTTCAACTGGTTCCGTTGAAAAACCAGTTTTTAAACTGCGATCAACTGGGGAATTTGACCTGGGGTGGCACTTCTATGGCGAATTCATGACAGGAAAATAGTACCTTTGGTGGATCTTTCACGCCTGAGGGTGCAGTCTGTAAGCTGCGAATTTTGTTGCTTTGTGTGGAATCTGTCTTACTATTCCATAACCCTCTGATGTGATATCCAGAGCAGATGCTTCCTTCCTGGTAAGACTGGAATACTGCTTGTGTGCTAAAAGACCAGCACCTGTTAAAACAAAAGGAAATTTTTTTATAAGATAGAATGAATAGCCAAGCAGTAGCTTTACTTCCTGGTAATACCTGGCATACTGCTTGTGTGTAAAGACCAGCACCTGTTAAAACAAAAGAATTACAAGATAGAATGAACTATTCCAAAGCAGTAGCTTCACATCATGATACAATACCTGACAACGCATGCAGACTTGCACCTGGTAAAACAAATAATTTTACAAGATGAAACAAGCAGAAATCGGTTATTTAGTTCCGGAACTCGTTCGGGTGTATATAGCCTCCATTTTTTGATTAAAAATATAATTTGATTTTCAATTTTATTTTGAGAAAAGATTTCTCATGGGAAAAGTACATGTTTATGATAGAAAGAGAGCAGGGATTCCCTAGTGTTGTTTGTGCAAGGGTGAAACCTGTTAGATAGATTGCACAAGGGGAGAAAAGGGGAATTCCCCAAGATGTTAAATTAGAAAACTGAGCCAACTTGTTTATGCTTTGATTATCAAAACATTGCAAAATAGGGGGATTCCACCATGGAGTTATATATGTGAAGTGATGTAATTCAGATGATGTTATTGATTGAATTCCAATTGGTCAGCAGAGCAAGGTTATGTTTATGCATATGCTGTGGTAATATCTATTTTAAGACTTGGGAAACTTTGTGAAATAATGGTAATAAAGCCGAGTTGCCAAGATGTTAGATTTGCAGCATCCATAGTAACAAAGTATAGGAAGTTATAGCAGTTTTAATCTGCAATGAGTCGCAGACCTGTAAAGTACCATAGTGCCAGGATTTATAATTCCATGGTGAGGCCCGAAGTCGCTTGTAATTATCTACGTTGTCTTTGAAGCACAAAAGGCTGGGAATCCAAAATAGGATTCCAAATTGTTGACAGAAAGAAATCTGGTATTATTTGGATATGGAAAATAGTGTGTCGAGGGACTATTTAAACTTGTCGTCTTGAACTGCTGGACAAATGTTATCTTCAGGATGAGACGGATTCCCATGGAATATTCCTGAGGATTTTTAAGTGTGACTTTGCATGCTGTCATTTGGAGCCTTCGATGTGAGGATATACCGCGGGTGAAACTGCCAAAGCTTTCCCCCGGACACTAGTAAATCTTAAGTATTATTATAATCTTAAATTATTGGGTAATTTTATGTTAATTTTGTTTTTGGACTACCAAATTCTTGAAACCAAACAATTACCAAATATCATTAAATCTGTTTTATTATAAAGTTCAGATCATTTGTGCACAAGGCTATTATTTGTGTTGTAAGGTATTTCTGACCTTTTGATGTCCACGAGACATCTAACAGGAGAGGACAATGAATAGTCCAAAACAGTAGATACAATTCCTGGTAATACCTGACAATACATAAATATACATAACATACATACACAATAACAGGTATTAACAGCAATTTTGTTAAGATCCATGCCGGAGTTTTGATATCAAGATATCAGAATCAGTTAATCATCCCATAACGGCGGTTCAAAGGTGCTATTTTATGTCCCTTAGTCGTCCGTCACAATTCCTTTTATGAATAGGCATCTACATATGCACGCGAGATGTAACATGCAGGATATGCATTTCCGTTGATTGTAAGGTTCTGTTTGGTGGGAATGCTGGCGTATTCCTGATGCAGAGAAAAGGAATAATGACAGAGAGTATAGTTTGTGGATATTTTCAGCACAGGATGGATAAGAGACAGCTATGTGTTAACTCCCTACTCTTTCAACTAGCGTGACAGCATGTATGGGTCTTGTGACTTCAATACCAAGGGGACAGAAAGCTTAACGTCCCCTCTGGAAGGACACAATGGTTTATTTGCACCATGGGTTAGAGTGAAGTGGTGAGAATTTAGAGGTGAGCGCAACCCCACTATTGTACACTATACACTGAACTGCAATCCAGACTTGCACCTGGTAAAAAATAGATTTTACAAGTGGAACGAATACCCAAAGGGTTGGTAATTTTGTGACCACACGTTGCTGACCCGACTCCGAATTCAGCATCTTTTACAGGAATCAAGTACAGCATCAAATGCTGGTATTCGTAAAGCGGGGTCAACAAAGTGGGGTACAAAAGTACCAATCAACCCCAGGAGCTTCACTCCTGGTATATTCATCTACTGCAAGGGACAAGTATTGGACCTGATATAACAAAAAATATTACAAAATGGAAATTTCTACCTTTACAGTACATGTATGTGACATAAGTTGCAATCTTAAAGGGATAGCAGCGAATGCGAGAGAATCCAAAAAAAAATGTTGGAAAATGGCATTTTTTAACTTATCAATATGAAAAGTGTGTAAACTTATGTAGGAAACACACCCCCAATAGTGAAAAAGAATAATTGAGATAAATTTATGATACCGTTTCTCCCGAAATAGACTACAGCGATTGACTCCCCTCAAAATCTACACTAAACAGCTGATTGCGATTTTACACCGTACAGAATAAACAAAGATCTATAATGTTTGTGTTTGAGGTCAAACGTATTGATTCATGGTGCACAATATCACGCTGGATAATATGTGATATTCACCGGAAAGGCTTTTTTATCTCAAGTCGGAATTTTGATAAGCACGTTATATAGATATAGAAATTACAGAATCAGATAAAAAGACTGCCTTTTCTTTAATTACAGTATTCAAGGCCAACCACGACAGGTTTATGTTTGCATATCCATGCCAGTAAGAAACAATATAAAAAAGAGGAATTTGATGATTTTTTTCGATGTTCGGAATTAGCAATTAATCACTGCTTCTAATCCCTTTAATAAATTTCATGCCCAACTATGAAAATGCATTTCTGGTTGAAAACGGAAATATTGAAAAATACTTTAAAAAGTCCCCAAACCACATTTCTTACTTGAACTGGTGTCAGGAATGTAACATACAATCCTTACTGAGGTCATAGTTCACACATCGGGTCAAAATCCAGGGTCAGCAGGATTATGTCTGTTTTTGGCAAGTTTTAGGTATTCATTCACAACCTGTCTACCAACAGGTATGCAGAACTTCCTCACTCTGCGGGGTTCTCCGTATCTCCACTCTCATCAATCTGGAGATGTTCTATCGCATCTTGTACGGTTTCTGACCAGTTTTCTTGATGGTCTGTAGTGTCCATTGAGTTGGGTGAGATTGGCTTTGCCTGGTTTGATAGGTGTTTATGTAGTAGCCACTTGGGTAGTCGGTGATGGAAGAATATCGGAATGGGTGTACAGAAGGTGTATTGAGTCCATCCCACAAGGATTGGTTTGGGAAAATTTCACTTCAATAAGGTCATGTGATCCCACACAAACCTATTTTATACATAGGAAACCCTGACTTTTATGCTAATTTTAGCCCACGAGGTTGCTAGTACTTTGGGATTTTTTTTGCTGATCATGAAATGTCTGTGGTTCTTAAAAATTCTTGAACACTTTATCCCTAATACTGACCATGTGTTTTTAATTAAAGTACAGCTATAGGCACATTGCAATGCATGTGGGATTGATTCAAAAACACCTATGGGGTGTATTTGTAAACAAGTAAACCATTAGTACAAGTAATATTTGTGTAACTATAGTAGAGAATGATCTCAAAATAAGCACAAAAAAGGTCAGTCTCAGAAGGAGATAGAAACCTTATGCAAAATGCAAAAATTTATTTAAAGGTCCATGGCCCGATCGTAATAGCTGGTCCCCAGAAGCCCAAGATTTTACCGGATAGTGGTAAACATTTGGTCTTTTACCCAGAGAAAAGCTACTATTTTTATCAATTTGCCACTGTGAAAATCTGAGGGCCAAAGGGATTTGGTTGGAAGTTATGAGCGAAAATGTACACTATTTTGTCGACCAATTAGTTAATTTAACACCGTACTCTATGGGCTTACAAAATCACATTTTTAGCTATCACAGGAAAACGGATTGAAATATCGGCCCGTTAAACTTTACAGATGGGGTTTTGGGGTGAAGTCAATCTTCACAATGATGAAAACTTCATATCGTAAATGGCAATCCCCCTTTAATTATTGGGGGGCATTTCCTTATCTAACATTGCATGCAACCTAGACTAGTGTAAAGACGTCATGAGGAATTATGCATTCTGATGAAGTACAGATCTATAATCCAATACTGAAAAGTTCTGAATCTAGGAATCGTCGTGGAATATGTACACAGAGAAATGAACTTTTTTGTCATAAACCTGCACTGGACTCTTATTCTATGTGTTTACTTTTTTTGGGGGGGGGCATTTTTTTCCATGACAAACTATGAGAGAAAAAAACTCCCAAAATCCTAAAATTTCCAGTAACAAAAGTGCAAAATCACAAATTTATATCAGTTATATCCAGTTGCGGAGACAAACATCTCTTTTTTTGCCTTATGTCAGCCACTTGTTCAGCATGCAGATCAAGATTAAAATCCAAGAAATCGACGTGAATATCAGTGGTTACTTGGCAATGGTAATACATATAATGGCAAATCGAAGATACGTAAGTATGGTGGTGTGGTTACACAGAGATATGGAAGATTATTTTGATGGTTACTCAGGGGCTATCTCATGTTTTGTCTGTAATGAGCCAGACCGTTCTGAGCTAGGATATCCCTCAAATTGCAGATGCATAGTATATGTAGACCACACAGAGGAAGGCACTGTAATATGAGATGGATTTAAGTGTGTCAAGATTGGAAAATAAACTTTTGATTTCTTCATATTTAATGTTAATGTATTTTAGTATTTTGTTACCATTTAAGGTCCGTAATACGAACCAATAGAGATATGCTGAAACCAGACTTGGCCAATATAAGAGGGCAGATTAATTTAACCTCCACACAGCATTCGGCATTAGCTAAATCACAGCATACATACATAACCGGCTTATAATTCAACTTCCACCTATTTGCTCTATATTTTCAGCCCTACCACCATTTACAATGTTGCTGATGGGCTAAAAATCCACAGTTTCCATTTTACCAATAACAAGGCGGTTCTAGAACCACAAGTATCGCTGCTCGCGCTTAATTGTAAGACAAAAAAGCGAAGCACCAGAGTGCAAACTGTGCGAGTCTAGGGTGTCCCTAAAAAGTTGTGCAACCAGATAACTCCAATTTCTGAATAGTTTTATTCCCACCTATTTCATTTGACACTATCCCGAGGGTCACAACATTTTCCATTGTGGAGATCTTCATCTTGCAAGTTGAACCCACCCCACGAGCATAAGTCAGAGATGTTGAGGAGTAGCACCCCTGATTTTGCATTTATTAGTATTCTTTAATTCTGCTCATTCATTTGACACCACACAGGGGTCACACAATTTCCTGTGAGATATTAATCATGAGAAGTCCTCAAACAAGAGCATAATAAGATGTTTAGGGTAGGCACCCCCGGGTTTGCATTTCGTCAGTTTCTATACCTCTCACTCTTCATTGACACCACCCGAGGGGTCGCAACATTTTCCATTGTGGAGATCTTAATATGGAAAAGTCCCCACATGAGCACAAGTAAGAGATGTTTAGGAGTAGACCCCCGGGTTGCATTTATAGTATTCTATACTTCGCACTCTTCATTTGATACCACCATAGAGGTAACAAAACATCTTCCGTTTGGAGATATTAATTTGAAATGTCCCAAAATAATCATAACCAAAGAGATGGTTAGGAGTAGCACCCCGGGTTTGCATTTATAGTATTCTTTATCTCTCTTTTCATTTGACACCACCCCAGGGCCACACATTTTCATTGTAGGATATATTAATCATGAAAAGTAACTGCAAAAATCCTTAAAATTCAATTAAATTAGTAAAAATATGAAACTTTATTCAATTTTTGGCAACACTATTTTTGAAAAAAAATCATGTGACCACATTTTAAATTTGAGTCGCCTACGGTGTCAAGAAAGTGGTGAAATGCGACAATTTTGTGATTTCACATTTTCCAAGAATGTAAACAGGCGGGCAACCCAAAAGACGACAGAAGTCCCCCCCCAGAAAAACCATTTCAATGAAAACATGGGCAATGATCTAGCTATATATATTGATGTTAATACTTTGTGTGGTGTACCCCCCCACTTTGATAGTCTTCTTGTTTTGCTACACCACCAAATCACACACAGCCATCTACTGCCAAATAAACACATGCTGGACTAAATTTATTGTAAGGGTAAACCAAACTCCTGAAATTCAAATTCTTTTTGAAGGTGTAGTATTCACACTGACCATTGACAAACTGAGAAAATTTGGTTGAAATGGACCAAGCCTTTAGCATTATTGGCATTTTAAAAGAATCAAAGAATCCCCTTTAAGTGGACCCACATGCATTTTGACCCACACATTATTATTCACACAAAAGATGTCATATAGTAGTCTCCGGTAGCGAAGGATTTTGAATCATGTACCATTTATGCGATACAGCAATACGCATATTAGTTAGCAATTGCATCAACAATGCCCCTTTAATTGATCCACTTGCCAATTTGGCCAGCCAATTGTGATGCATAAACAAAAGATGTAAGGCAAGAAGCTCATGTAGCGAGGAATTTTGATATCCAATCTACCATTTCAGGAACAGCAATTATGCATATTAATTAGATCAATTGTATAAAACAAATGCCCCTTAATGGGCCCCACATGCATTTGACCCAATTATGATTCACCCAAAAGATGAATGCCATAGTATTCTTTCATGCAGCGAAGGAATTTTGCCCTATCCGATGACGGTTCAGAGATACAGTAATTAGATATTTAATTAGCTCATTTGCATACCTAAGCCGCTGTATAACACACGCTCACATTGGAAAAAAAGTTGCGCACCATGATAGGCTTCATGCTGTGAAGAATTATACCGATCCAATGTACCGTTTCAAAATTATGCAATTACGCTGTTTTTTGCCTATTAATTGCTCGCATTTGCATACTGAATTTGCCGAAATACGCCCGAATTAATCAGTTCGAGAACTCTCCAGCCCGCTCCCTTCACCAGTTACATAATAATACGCCGTACGGAACTCCAGAAAAACTGTACACAAGAATTGAGGGAAAACTTTTCGTTAATTATGCAAATTAGATAAGTAATTAGCATATTTTACGCCCAAAATTTAATCAGGTCGAGAAACCTCGTGGACCCGCTTCGTTCCACCAAGTTCCGTCATCATAGCCCTTACGGAACTTTCCCAGATAATCGTACACAAGCTGTGAACAACGGACGTCAGGCAGACAGCAAGACAGACAGACGACAGGACAGGCAGCACAGACAGACAGACAGACAAGAAAGTGGATTACTAAGTATCTTGCCGAACAAGTTCAGGCGAGACCACCAAAAGGGGTGATCAAGGGGTTAAAGGGCAAACAAGAATTTGCAAATAAAACAGGTGTCACCTAAAAAAATTTGAAAATTCTGATATTTTCACAGTATAACGCTTTCTATCAAAAATTCCCCATCTGAAAGGATTAAAATGAGAACTATTTCTTTGTACCAAATGTGAAAATTACTAAATTTTCCTTAGAGCAAATAAAAATTCACAGCCTATTGATTTCTATTGAAATATAAGCATATACAAATCACCTTTGTTTTCATTTTAGTTAAGTCTGTAGCCAAATGAAAGGTAGGAATATATTGCATTGTATAATCTACAACTGGCACCAAAAAAGTATCTCTGCATACTGTTTTTGATCAGTATTGTGCCAAAGTCCTTACCATTTGAAAGTTTTCGAATATACATTTTATTGTCTAGGTCTTGCTCTTTCATTTAATCCCTGGCTTGTAAAAAAGCGTGCAGAAATGAGCTGGATAGACAACGCCCGAAAGAGCAAACCCCCAAAACCAAAATTTGCAGTTTTTGGATTTTTTCAATCAATGGGCATTGCAGTGTACTGACACGACACGCGGACCACAATCAATATTGCATGTATGCTTTCTCGCTCATTCAGGTGGAAAACCTCTTCATGATTAAAATCATACTAGTATTATTGCGTTGTACCACAAGTGACCATTGAAAAATCCAAAAAAGGGCCCTTTTTGGGTTTGGGGAGTTTGCGTCTTTCGGGCACTCTTCTCAGCCATTTTTGCACGCTTTTTTACAAGCGATGTTTTAATGAAAGACAAGACTAGGCAACAAAATTTATATGCGCGAAAACTTTCAAAATGGTCTTGACTTTGGCACAATACTGATCGAAAAACATGCCGAGATCTTTTTGTGCCAGGTGTATATGAAATTCACTATATACACAGGATTATTTTACCTTTAAGAGGCCTCCCCAGGCCTCGCTAATGACCTTATCCTCTTACCTTCGTTCTTGGTATATTCTATCAGGATGGCTGCAGCAGGCACTAGTGGTAAGTTTTTGTCTAGGACCTCTTGGCTGGGAGCCTCTTCGGACTTGGGATGCTGAATGCAACTGAAGCTGAAACCCCCTACATTTCATCTAGATAGAAATGAAAAAACAAACAGAGTTCCCAATATTGCCAGTACGTTTTAAGGAAGTCATTCTCCATACCTCTGCCTCTGACCATTTGCCAATTTCACAACGAAAGCAATTTTTTCAGGTTCATCCAGAGAGCCAACTACACTGATCCCATAAGTGGGTAAAAAACCTTGATTTTGGGCCACTCTGAACGTGGCATCTCTGTTCAATCATCATGCTCTGTTGGGCTTTAAATGCATTGTTGAACTTGCAGAGACTTCAGGGTAAACCGACTTTCATCATCGGGTGTTACGTCAGACTTCAAGACTTGATGTATTTTTAGTACAGTGACAGATCAAGTTCATACTTGGTAGTATGCAGCAGAACAAGGGGATAGTGGTGTGGCACAGATGTGGAGGTCAAAGGTTACTTGAGGGTCAAAGGTTACGTGAGGGTCAAGGTTACTTTAGTGTCAAAGGTTAACTTGAGGGTCAAATGGTTACTTGAGGGTCACTTAGGGTCATATGTAGTTGGTATACACTTGATTAAAATATTGTAGCGTAAGTGCAGTTATTCATCAGGCTTGATTTGTTTATGCTTATAAATAGAAAACATAAGGACTTAAGTAGGAGACAGATGGGAGGTCAAAGGTCATTTAGCATCATCTCTTGGTAAAATTATGCATAGCTTTTTAATGCAGTCACGGATCAGAGTATATTACCACATAATCAAAACATCTATTTATTATATGATTTGTTATTGTTCCTTAAGAATACTTATGCTCTATCCCCCACATAGAGAGGTAAAATGTCTACTTCCTACAGCCGCATATCCTTAGTAGCTCTGTCCACTGTAAACACCCTGAGAACAACAAGGTTAGTCTCCTTCGCATCATCAGTTGTGTGTGGTTAATTGAAAACAAGGGGCATCTTGCAGGGGAGTATGTAATGGGGGTAGCCGTCATATCTGGAATCATCGGTATTCTGTGGGTTAACAATGCGTCCTTTCACCTGAATCACAAATGACAACCAAATGATGGTCAAATACAATGAAACTTTTTAGCAGTCCAAGTATCTCTTGGAAGCTGCAGCAACTGGTATATTATGCCCTTTAATGTTAGAACTTGTACTCTACATGTATCTTATTTTGCACCTAGGTATAACCAAAGGCATTAAATGAAAATAACTAAGCATAAATGTGATTTTTTTTCCTTTTAAAAATGTACCACATTTCTTTATTTTTTGCAAAATTAAGCAAATCTTTAATGTTCCAAGGAAGGAAGACATTTAACAATTAAATTGTATTAAAAACAATTTATTGTTGACCTTGGGTTGAGAAATGATTGTGTTAAATAGAATAAACTTCATTATTGAGATTTCTCAGACGATATTCAAAATATATTTTGTTTAGTGTGATTAATTAAAAATAGTCAAGTAAATTAAAGATAGCCTTCTATCAACTGCCCTCAAGCCCAACGGTTGAGATAAATCACATTTTTGTTTTGATTTTGTAAACCTTATGTGTTGTATAAACCGTACCATAGGTACGATAACCAAATATTGATCTGGAATATTATACAAGGTTGGATTTTCTATATGAAGACATTAAAATTGAGTTTAGCTATTTCACATAATATTAGTATGTAGACAGGCATTATATATGCAAAACAGACACGATTTATCAGAAAATTGAGGGTGGGCACATTTGGGAAATCTCTGAGCCAGCCTTACGACCGTACATATTGTGCCGTGTAGGTTGCCAAATCATACGTGCAACTGGTTTGACCAAACAGTTGTTATTTGAAAATTTGATGGACAAATTGTATTAAGGTAGAAAGATCCTAATTAAACTAAAGTCTTAATTTAAACATGTTTCATGTCTTTTCATAACATAATAGTAAAAGTATAAGGGGAATATGTGCAATCCGACACTTTCTTAATATAATTATGCAAATGAGAGATCAATATGGCCACCAATGATTGTTATTTTGAAGAAATTTGATGACGTTCTCCTGGACCAAAGTGACCACCTACCTCAAATCAAACTTGGTAATTTATGATAATTACACAATTTGCCTTGTCATGATCAATGTTATTTTTCTAATTTATGAAAAGGTTTGATTAATATTCCAAAAATATGAAATATTCAAAGCTTCCAATTTGCCACGTTAATTGAAGCCAAATTTGGATCCCTGATCACTCCAGGGGTGGTTCCCCAAATCACTTCGTTTGGGTTCCTGTCTGAGGGTGTAAGTCCCACCCATGTAATGCCAGGTGACGTGCCCAAAAAGGATGTCATCGGCCAAATGGGGCTGGTGTTACCTCGATATGTTACGGCCTTG
>JAMKCH010030937.1:0-16823 GCA_023653785.1 Ophioderma brevispina | reverse complement strand
TATGCCAACCGACTCCGGCAACTTCTCGGGAGTTGGAAGTAGAGGGTTTGCTCTGATGTTGTGACTGTACTATGTGGTTTTGGCAAAAATACAGGGTGTAAGATAAATTCTGCTAAGAGAGTGCCCTTTTTTCCCACTAACTAGGGCGCACTATTTCAATGTGCCAGTTTCTCTTAAGTCATATATCATTATTTACCAATCAGAAAATTGAAAAAATAATCGAAAATCACATTTGTGCATTCTTGAAGGCCTGTATAGCCATCCTAACCTACCCTGCTGAAGGACCGAAAGCCACCTAATAAAAAGACAGGGTCGGATATTTTTAGTTCTGTCTGTAGGACCTTGACTACAACACTCTAATGAATGGGATTCATATCATTGAAATACCTGCCGTTTTCCTTCGTTCTTTCCTTCTTCCTCCCTTTTTGGGGGGGTCATTTTTGTTTAAAAAAAAATTAACCTATCAATTCCTAGAGACCCTAATCCTTCACGTTTAGGTACAGCTTCTGCCAATTTCATATTTTTTACTTTTACTCATCTTTTGGGTGGATCACTTTATATTGCCTTAAGGGTGTGAGAGCGTTCAGGGCATCGATTTATTGCATCAATAATTGTGATTTTGTTATATTACACACTGAATAGATTCCTACCTTGTATTTTATGCAACAAATTATCAAATTTGGGCAATTTTGTATTAAAAAAAAAAAAAAATGGAAATTTTCTCAATTTGTGTACCAAGAAATATTCATCAGCTTAAAATCTCCTTCTGATGGGGATATTTATGATGGAAAGTTTACATCACTGCAAATAAAATAAAAAATAAAAAAAAAGGCTTTCTATTTTTTATGGACACCTGAATCTCTCCTTGCCCTGGGTCCTGGAATGAACTAAATTTGAAGGAAGCCCTGAGCCGTGTAACAGGAGAAGAAATAAAAATGACCCAATAGTTTTGTGGTCATCTTTGATCTTGTATTGCAAATAGTTACTCTATCAAGTTTTGTTTGTATAGGTAGAAATGAAAAAAAAATGCATGTACAAACTTGTCATGCAATTAATGTCATAAGTCAATCTACAATGACACCTAAATCAGAGGGTGTATGAGTCAATCCCACAATTGCATCACTTTGGGAAATTTCACTCAATGGGGTCAAGTGATCAAATAAAAATCCTATTCTTAAGTCTGACTCAGAGATTCGAAATATTTATTTTTTTGTGTAATAATGAAAAATAGTCACTCGAAACTCAAAGAATGTAACCTAAAATGCACAATTCCGAAATTTTGGAGATGTATCGGATTTTTCGTTTTGATGCAGTAAACATTATTTGTAGTATTCGTCCCATAGGGATACTGTGTAATAAACAAAATTTCCTTTAAAAAAAAAAAAAAAAAAAAAAAAAAAATTTCTATATGAAGGAATCGATTTAAGCTTAGCAAATTTCACACAGTGAATTCATTAATGGACAGCATATGTAAATGCAAAAAACCCGATTTTTTTGGAAATGGGGGGCGTCCCTCCTCAGAACTCTGAGTTGTCGGGGCCTTAACACACATAAAAACCCTGACTTTAACACTCATTTTAGCCCACAAAGGATTAGGACGTAGGGATTGGTTGCATTATTAATGAAATGTCTGTGGTTTTTAAACTTTTGGAACACTTTTATCCCTAATTACGACATTGTTGAGGCACAGTACGGCATGGCACATTGCTAGGCATCATGGGATTGATTCAAAACACCATCTGAAACCTAAATCATTCTAAATGAACATTTTCATCCAGGAATTAGACTATATTACTTTTGCAGACATTCACCTTCTTGCCTCGCAGTTAAATTTTTGGCTAAAAAAACAAAGACATTAATTAGTATTTTTCCTGACTAGTGGTAGTATGTCGATGAATACACTGTTCAGGAGGAAGGCCCGTCGGAGTGAATTGAAAGTGGTATGGTTTTAAATGGGGTCTGGGGGTGTAACCCCCAGCGGGGAGGAAAGGGGCAGAGCCCCTTGTGGGGTTAAAGGGGGCGACGCCCCCTTGAAGCTCTTAAATTTTGAAAAATGGAATAAGATTTCCATATTAACTTAATACAAAGGCAATAATTATTTTATAGATAAACTTGATTGTAGATAAAGTTGATTGTTCTACGGTTTGACAATAACGCGATCCTGTCAATACGATAATGAAAGCTTTGATGTTCGTATTATAAATGGGCCCATACCTATAACCATGATATTTATAATTATCAAGATTTTTAAGAATTTCCTTCTCATATTTTTTCTTTTTTCTTATCCTCCTCCTCTGTCTTTTTTTACTCTCTCTTTTTTTTAGCTGAAAAGTGGTACGGTTCATTCTGTACCAACCGTAGCGGCTCCGACGGGCCTGTACACAGTCATAATAGCTTTGTGCTTTATCAGGTGTAGGTGTTAAAACCATTTAAGTAGCACACCTTTTAGGTATGTGGCTTTGTGTTCAATGCAGAACAAAGTCAATTAACAAAAAGGCAGATACCTAGATAGTGTAGATGCCCCAAATGGTTGCATGGTAACATGCACACACAGTGAGTATACACAAACTCGAGGATGCCTTCTGACCACTGCTGAAGAACCAGCGAAGTGAAATTAGAAACCTATTGTAAGCACTTTGAGAATGGCTCTTCCGGTCATTCTTTCATGTAATATTGCATTAACCTAGTCTAGTGTCAAGACTTAAATAAGGATTTTATACATGACTGAATGAAGCTCTGTAATCCCTTATTGAAGCATTGGCACTAGACTAGTTCTGTGCAATATTACACGGAGGAATAACCGCTCTTGGTCAGCAAATTACTGATGCAATACCTTGTCTATTCAGTTTCTCTGAAGATGATACCTGCTATAGTATTGAAAGATGTGGACTTCTTTCTACTTACAGATAAAGTGGCATTGATGCAGGGGAGGGCGGCCAAGAAATCCCGATTTCAGACGTCGCCATTGGTTTAACACGTAAAAGCAAAATCTTGTCTAAAAATTCTGAATTTTTTATATTTTGTCAAGGAATATTTTCTTATTCCAAAACCGTTGGAGTTGAAGAATCAACTCCACTGGAAGGGTTATTTCTGATTTTTTTTGTATTAATAATGAATGAGGACGAGGTCGTATGTAGGTCATGGGAACACCCATGACCGACCCACATCAAAGCACCCAAATTGGTTTGTGGTTTGCACTCCGTATTGCTGTAATTTCTTTTGACATTTTTGGTGAATTGCTATAATGAATGAGGCTTGGCCGCCACCGCCTGCATTGATGTTTACAAGCACGGGTAAGCATCTCATTTCCTGAAATGCACAGTGTAAATACTGCACTACTTGAAAGCCTAATAACAATTAAGTGCATTTTTTTAAAGCACATGTCCTACAGGTGTGCTTGCATACTACCATGCAGAGCATTTTGAGGGTTGACTAGCAGAAGGTCCAAACTAAAACAAATGTTAACTCGGAGTTGGGACTTTCTTTTGGTAACCGTATGGTGCTCCATTGAGATGTGGTCAAGTGAAATTCTGCTGTATCTTCACTGGGAAGTGGAATTGAGCTTAGACCTTATAATTTTCGGAATATATGGGTGATACAGATTTGGGGGGTACCAAAATCTCAAAATGGCCAAAAAGTGCATGGGTGAGTTAGGGCCTTCTGTTAGTCAACCCTTGAATTGTTCCTTGCCCTGCAATGACTTCACATGTCACATCACCTACACTCCAGTTGTAATTTTTTTATTACCAAGAGTTTGCGGACTTTGCCAATGGTTCCCATGGATGACGAAGCATTGACTAAGACTTGACATTCTTTACACCTTTGACAGAAATTTATTTAATCCCCCCAAGGTCTACCAGCTTTCTTGCAGTATCTTTGATTGCTCATTACATGATATAACCTCCAAATAACCTCCATGAAGTTATTATAGGTACTGTAACTTCATGGTTTAATGAAATCACTGAAGAAATTTAAAGGGGCATTTCGTGATCCACAACCTCGTCCCCCCGACTTACCTCAAAAAGGCTGAGATTTTTATATCATCTGAACCATTAACATTAGTAATCCATGTGTACATAATCTTACGTGCAAATTTGGTCATATCTGCAATTTTGTATTTTAGGGACAGAAATTACAGCACAGTGGCCTATGGGACTGTGGGAAACAAGCAATTGCTAATAACACAAAACTGCAAGATTGGGATCAACTCAAACTTTTTGAATAAGCTTTTCTCAAGGATATCTAGTGAACCACGAATTAAATGGGAGGTGCTGGAATCACGAAATACACCTTTAAGATTTTTTAAGGCACTTTTTATAAAACAGCAGCCTCATATCAGATTGATTAGTAGGTCATGAAAAATTCTCAAAGCAAAATTACTATGACCTGCATTTGAAAATACAATGCACTGTCAAAGAAACAAGAAATCATTGAAAATCTAAAACAAATTCTACTTAAAAAAGATCAAAATTAAAGTAAAAACTGAAAAGGATTATCATTGAATAGATAACTTATAAAGTACAAATGCAATAATCTGGTAAAATTAAAAATTGTAACAGTTTGTAACAAAACCAAGGTAAAGAACATCAAAATAAATATAAAATGTGTAAAACTCAATGAAGAATAGCATCAACTTATTAATAATTTCAAACAGTTTCCTTGTATATGTTAATGAGTTGGTTCCTAAGCGTTATCATGCAAGCAATTATTCATTATCAAATTATTTAAACAGCACCAACTTCAATGAAGTTAACAATCATTTCAGAACAACTTTGTTAACAGATATTTACATAATAATTTAACATGATCCAATCTGAAATTTGTGTGCTTAAGATAAAAATCAAGCTAATTTTGACCTTACTTTCTAACATGGATTCATCATTTAAGATCAAGATATCTTTTAACATTGTTCCTTTAAAAAAATCCAAACACGTGTTTCCAGAATTTGACACACAGTAAAAATAGTAGGCTTGAATATCAGATAAAATATTTTTTATGTGTCCTGAGTAGTCATTACTTTTACTTTTAAACCGTGGGTTTTGTACAATACTTATAAAGGTGGCCATTTTGTAATTTTTTGCACCCTTTAAAATTGCAGCCCATAACACCTATATTGATCAAATTACTACAGTGTTGTACTAACCATAAATGGATAGAAACAGAACCATCATGCTAACTGAAGAATAACTATGTGTACCTCCTAGTATAGCTGTTAGCAATATGTGACCCAGCGCATGTGATTGCAGTGGTTGCGGCAACTGTTAGTGAACTAGTACAGCAACTTTAACACCATAATACAGATACTAAGTCACATCCCATTCTTTCATTCCTGAAGGGATACTGGCTACATGGGGAGTTTTTTGAAGCTATTATTCACAGTGCATAACAGAATGTGGGTTATTTTCAAAACAGAGCCAAGACCCCAGGATCACATGTTCTAATGATGCACGGTATACAAGATTCTTTCATATCAATTAGCAAGATTACGGGTACTAATGGCGCAGTAATTACCAAAGGCCTGGAATTTAATCTAGTCAAGAGAGGATTATTGGGTTAGTAAATCAGCACATATGTTGTATCAAATAAGAACCAAGTCTTCCAATGTTCACAAAATCAGCCCAAGTTACTAGTGTTGGGTCTCTCATGACACGGTTGCATGATAACTGTTTCTACACAGACGGATGACTTCAACCTACAATATAAAGGTCTACCACACTAACTACTAACACTTCCAAGAAGACGGAATATTCAGTTGATAACATATAAATGTATCTATTTATTTACAATCCCCCTTAAGGCACATTATGCATTAAATATATTGGCATTGATCTGTGGAAAATGTCTTAAATTGCCTTAGGCTAAGTAATCCACTAACGTCTTATTAACAGTAATACAAATTTGGCATTTTTCATATCACAGAAATTCAACTTGTCATATTCCAAATAAGGATTTTCCAAATATGTATTTGTGAACTAAAACTTAAGAACCTTTTCCACTAAATATATTAGCCATTCTTTGGGTATAATTGTAGCCAGCTACTATTGTTATACCCACGTGGTACATATTCTATTCATTCAACAATACAAAAGTAGGGACAAAAGTCCCATATAGGTCATCCAATTAAACATGTTAAAAAAGATTTGTAAATTATCTAAAGATGGGATGACATTTGACCTTAACAGTATCTCTCTAATCCTATTTGTTAAATAATATACAATAATTTTTTAATTTAACTTAATTTAATCCAGTCTGATGAACTTGAAACATTCCACATTACACAACAAATAATGACCCTAATTGATGCCCAAATAACCTTTGACCTCCACATATGTGTCTCTGCATAAGCCCCTGGTTTCAATACTTAAGCACACCAAGCATGAACTTGATCCATTAATGCACTAAAATGTTTAGACAAAATTTAAACCAAAAGTGTATACCACATGCACAACTAAGGACTGTAAGTAACCCTACATGACATTTGACCTCCATATTTGACCAACATATATAATCCTCTTAAATCCAAACCAAGAATGAACCTGATCCATCACTTCACTAAAAAGCCAGCAAAAAAATTCAAAAGGAATAAACCACATACACAATGACCCTAAATGACCCCTAATGACCTTTACAGATAGTTGTACCCTATATAAACCCCTTGTTTCAATACCTTTGCATAAGTATGAATCTCACTATAAACCTAGACAAATTATTGTAACAATAAGTATGAACCTGATCCAACACTTCACTAAAATGCCAAAAACAATTTAACCAAAAGTAAACTACATCACAAATGACCCCTAATGGCCTTTAAAGGCAGCTGTACCCTATAATTATAAACCTGTTTCAATACCTTTGCATAAGTATGAATCTGATCAAACACTTCACTAAAAACCTGGACAAATTAATGTAATAACAAAGATGTGCACACACACACAAATTGTGTACCTTTGTGTACCACATACACAATGACCCTCAATGATCCCTAATGTCCTTTGAAAACAGCTGTACCGTATATAAACCCCTTGTTTCAATCCCTTTGCATAAGTATGAATCTGATCAAACACTTCACTAAAAACCTGGACAAATTAATGTAACCAAAATGTATACCAATAATTGACACACACAAGCAAAGATGCACTGTGCATGCACACACACGCACACACATACACACACACAAATTGTGTACCTTTGTGTACCACATACACAAATGACCACTAATGACCTTTAAAGACAGCTGTACCCTATACAAACCTTTTGTTTCAATACTTCTGCATAATTCGGAATATACTCCAATGCTATACTACAAACCTTGACAAAATTAATTACCAAAAGTGTATACCAATAAATTACACACACAACACACACAAGCAGACCAAGATGCGCACAGGCATGCACCACCACACAACACATGCCATACACATACACACACACAACAAATTGGTGTACCTTGAGGTCTCTCCAATTAAAATAGGATGACCTAAAACTTGCAACAGGCATGGGCGATATTGCAAATAACTTTTTCTAGAATACCATTTATAACCTCATGAAAGCTAATTTATACAAAGGTCTGAAGTCTTGATAATGTATAAATTTCTGTTACAAGTATCTTTAATTCAAGTTTAATTTCATTTTTATGGCTATGGGCCCAAGCACCATACTGCCACTCGTTACACAAATAGAGCTATAAACAAACATGTACAGAGGCAAAAAATACGGTGTTATGTAAATATCTTAACAAGCAAATATAAAAAATCATTTCTTAAAAAAAAATAGATTATTTTTTTTAAATGTTTTTGTAAATTTGGAATTCCAAGATTACATTCCAAATTATGTTAGATTTAAGGACCACTCCTCAAGTCTGCATATAAAAATAGGGCTAGTCATTAAGTACATAACCCTGTGGATGCTTTACTTTTACCAGACAATTGGACAGCAAATTCACCAAACTCTACAATTTAACATATGTGGTCCACCCCAGCCAGGCCAGGGGCCTTAAAGCAGTTCCTGGCCTTATCGTGCAATCACCCCTGTTTTTTCATATGGGGGGGGGGACAGGCACATATATTTTCAGGGGCACGCATATATTAAAATTTGCTAGTATAGTATATGGCCTATGTAAATCACTAATTTTTCAGGGGGAGGCAAGAGGGGAAAAGATCCCCCCTCCCCCCCCCCCCGGATATGCATTGGGGGGGGGGGGTTTTCTTTTTTTTTTTGATTGTGTTTTTCTGCCTGGGTGGAGTGGCCTGGATTTTAGCTCTTCCAAATCCCCCCCCCAAGCCAGTTGTCAAGAATAGTGATTTTTAAAACTGAATTCATTTTACAACCGTCACTAATTTTATTTGGGTCCATGCACTACTCAATACACAATTCAATAGGCTTGTTTAAGGGCGCAAGGTCTGATTCCTTATACCTCATCCCCAGAACTCCCAGATTTTACCGAAGTGGCAAATCAAAATTTTGGTACCTAGAGAGCTACTATTTTTCTCATTTACCCTGTAAAATCTTAGGGTTAAAGCTCTTTGGTTTGGAAGTTATGAGCAAAAATATGCCCCCACTGTTTTGGTCCCAATATCAATTTTACAGCGTACTCTTTGGGGCTTAAAATCATATTTTTAGATATCCTGGCAAAACAGATTGGAAATTCACGCAAACTTTGCAATATGGCCTTTTTGGGTGCAGGCCATTCTATCAGATGAAAACTTCATACACTTAAAGGGGTCATCCCTCTTTAAAGGTCCATGACCCGATCGCTAATAGCCTCGTCCCCATGAAGCTACTATTTTTCCTCATTTCCCTGTGAAATCTTAGGGATAAAGGATGATTTTGGGTTGGATGTTTATGAGCTTATAATGTGCCCCCTTTTGGTCGACCAATATTAATTTTCACAGTATTCTTGGGGATGGCAAATCACGTTTTATGCTCTTACATCAAAACGTTTGAAAATATCGGTGCGAAACTTTACAGATGGGTGTTTTGGGGTGAAGGCCATCCGTCAAGATGAAAACTTATCGACTTAAAATCGGCCATCCCCTTAATATAAAGCCACCACATATCAAAAATGATAGGAATAGCCGGCCCACCACAGGATGCCCCACACAAAAACAATGAAGAGAAAAAATATTTCGCTTTTTTTTCTCTCTCTTTTCTCATTCTCACGCTCTACTCTATCTTTAAATATTGGTACCTCTGGCAATGTGGCATTTGAAAATGGTGGTTGGGGGGGGGGGTTTATGGTGTTCGCCCATGTACTATTCCATTTGAAACCCACCCTCCCCCTGTAGAAAACTTTTTCCTAAATCTTCCATGGGGCATGCAGACTTTAAATGGAACAGCCCAATACTGTAAAAGTGGTAATTTTCACATGTGGAATTTTTCCCACTTTTGCAATTTTGAGAATTTTCACTTATTTTTAAATTGACTTTTTTCAGCTTTCCTACATAGACTTGCACACAAAATAACCATTTTCATGTGTTCTTAATTTTATGTTTGCTTAGAAGTGAGCGAAAAGTGTGAAAATTATCGTAGAGCGAATATTTCCGCTTTAACAGTACAGATCCAACAGTGTGTATCGTTTCTTACATCTACATAAATAGATGGGTAAATTTCAACCTATTTTGTCTTAATTCACAATGCAGACAGACTATCCAGCCCATTTGGGCTGTGGTTCATCATTTCTCCACAGACAGCATAATATTATGACAAACAACAATATGAGTAGTATAAGGGCACATATAACACCTATCCACCAGGGATCTACCAGAAGGCCTTGCTGAGATGCATTGGGTGAATCTGTAGGAATGATGTCCACTGCAAATGGTGCTGTTGACAGAACAAAAAAGGCATGTGATCAGATCAAAATAATTATCTAGTTACCTAAACATTTACAAACAGCAAAATTTTAAAGAATCGCTTCAGTACTTTTAATACATCAACATTATGGTAATGAAATAAGTAGAACAAAATTCTACTGCTTCCCTTGTTACCAATGTCTTTTGAGTGAGGTCAGGTGTTGTTGGAGTGATGCAAAGTAATACACAGACTACACCCAACTAACCATTCAGCACACAACACAGGGCAGGATAAGTCAAATAGGCTTCACAATGTGCTAAAAAAAGCCTAGCATAATTCACGATGGGCAATATCCAATTATAGCCCCATAATATAGAATAAACATGAGGCAGCTTTTTATGCATACCCATACAATGTTACTATCAAATAGCTGCCTTATGTTTTATTCAATATTATGGGGATATGGAATAATGCATAAGGGAGCTATTTGTGGATACTCTTATAATGTTAATATCAATAGCTGGCCTATTTTTATTTCCAATTTGGAATATGGAATAAAGCATAAGGCAGCTTTTTGTGCATCCCATATAATGTGACTATCAAATAGCTGCCTTCTGTTTTATTCCGTATGATGGGGCTATATCAGAATATTGTGTCTAAGGACGTCTTATTTTGCATACATTCATAGCCAGCTGATTGATAAAGAGCCATGCAATATACCCTTTCTATACTGTCACATCCTGGCCTGATGCGGGTGCTTTCAAGTTTTGGGACGGTCACGTCTGGCTCACCTCTCACAGCAAAGAATGCCGCTCTCTGTTATATTGTTAAAAATAAGATGAAAAATGAATGAGGAAGGCATTGCATCATTCTTGAAACAAGCAGGAATATAACCGTCCCCAAACCTAACAAATGCACGCATCAGGCCTTGTGCGCCAATTACACAAAGGGTGTAGAGCAAGAAAAGGTTAGCCAGTGTAGAACACCTTATCCCATTCCAGGTAACAATACAGGCTTTGATGAATGCTGGCAGCAGTGGTATATTGTCCCCCCTTGGTAATTTTGTTAACGTTTGGGTAAAACCTTATTTAGATGCTGATATAAGATAAAGTATTGTATACTTTCTACATCTTGATAGCAGACCTGCTGATGTACTACTATGCAGTGGCGTCCGACCGGGGGGCAAGGGGGGCAACTTGCCCCCTCTGGCTCGAAAAGCCGGACGATATGGACAAATATGCATTTTCACCCCTTTTTCGGGCAATTCTGACCAATTTGGGCCTAATTTGGGCAAATTAAGTTTCTCGTGCTGCGCGCGCATTCAAAAAAAAAAAAAAAAAAAGTCAAGTTTTTTTTTTTTTTTTTAACAATGTTTTCAAATTTTGCCCCCTCTGCGTGGACTACGTGGAAATTTGCCCCCTCTGATCGACCTGCCTTGATACGCCATTCTGTACTAGTGGCTAGGGCTGGGACTAGTAGCTGTAATTCTTTAAAAAGCTTTTCCCCTAGTAATTAGGATAAAGCTAAGGCAGGGCATGGATTGCATAAATTAATAAATATGAATATTAATTTACATCGCACTTTCTAAGATGTTACTTCCATCTGGCTTAAAGGGCCATTTCCTGATCTACAGCATCACCCCAATTTACCTAAAAAATATTATCTGAACAATTAGTCCTATTATTGTATACTTGTACCTAATTTGATGTGCAAAATGGATCCTCTAATCTACTATTTTGTATTTGCTGTCCAAAAAAGAATGGCGATTACAGCATGGTAGTTTATCAGATATTGTGATACAAATATTTGTTTGTAACATCATAACACAAGATCAAAATCAACTGAAATGTTGGGATTAAGCTTTTCTAACGATATCTAGTGACCCATAAACAAAACACAAGGCGATACAATCAGGAAATGCACCTTTAAACTAGAGCTGATACTGTGTATCATGATTCTATTCCAACAAGTGCAAGCCTAGCATATTCCCAGTTTTCATTAAAGCAATGGTGTGTATAATGTAGCAATGTTTTCAGTTATAAAGTAGTTAACACACTGTTTATCCACAATATAGCCTGCATAGAGAAATACAATATTGGTCTTTCAATCCTTACATGATCTTCAATAGAAACCCATTAACAAAAAACATAACATACACAAGTAGTGAGAGACAAATGGACCAATGAGAATCGAGAACAATATATGTGGTTGACCAACATGGCATTAGCATATGGAAGACAGGGTGAATGTGTAAGAGATGACAAATGGAAAAGAAGCAGAATATGAGTGAGGATGAACATGATGTGATGGCATGAAGTATGCATAATATGCTGTTATTCTGATGACATGTGTATATGGTTGTGCAAGTTTTCCCTGATTTTGGTCTTAAAGGTCAACTCTGAGATTTCCCAAGGATGCCACCTTTCTTTATAACAAATCATGTTTTTTTGCAGATACATAATGCTTGTCCACATACTATTCACTGCGGGAAAACTATGCTCAAATCGATGGCCTTCATATAGAAATCACAATATTGAAATTCTGGATCCAATTTTTCAATTGTACACAGTAAGGTATCCAATGGTACTACTACCCCACAAAGTTCCTGCATCAATGAAAAAAATCAGATTCATCTCAAACTTTGGAATTAAGCATGTAGGTGACTAGCTTAATTGTTCGTGATTATTATTACTTAATGCACACAAAAATGATAGTTTAAAAATACAAAGATCTACCTTTTAAATGAATGTTTTAGCCTCTTCAAGGTCGACAACTCACATGGCGATCCAAAATGATTCCAAAAAATGACCAAAGTGTTATAAATAAAAATCAATGCACTTTTATACAATCCAAATTGAGTAACTGGAGTATTCTGGTTAAACTCACAATGTTCT
The DNA here is from genome assembly GCA_023653785.1 of Ophioderma brevispina. NCBI lineage: Eukaryota > Metazoa > Echinodermata > Ophiuroidea > Amphilepidida > Ophiodermatidae > Ophioderma > Ophioderma brevispina. The sequence goes on along the minus strand of JAMKCH010030937.1, from coordinate 4,137 downwards.
TCAAGGTCAACATTTACAGTATTCTAAAGGATTTTTTTTAACAATTCCTTGCTACTACTTTTTAACATTAAATGCCCATGCACTTGTTGGAGAGAAAAAACACAAAACACAGGGAAAGACTCTGAAATGGCCCTAATGAAGGAGAAACAGATTTTACTGCCCCTTGGTATGTGTAACAAAATATTTCCAAAAAATATTATCCTTATCTATAGTTGGGGATTTAATTCTCGGACAGATCGAACCAGAAGCCAGTGTAAGGTGTTGTTAAACTGGCAAGGGGATCTGCACATAGCAATACAATCGTAATTGGTCAAAGTGTGCACCAAACCACGGGCATAGTCAACAGTGCTTATACAGGAAATGTGTGTTATGAGTTGAGGTATGGATAGAGGATTGACCGAGAGAAGTAAATCCACACAGCTATAGCTAAAAAAGATTAAGATGTAAGATGTAATTGTTCACTTTAAAAAGGTGCTTCTTTTAAAGCGCAAAGTGTATCAAATGTCAAAAGAATCATTGAAAAAGCTTATTTTTAATTATCTTAGCGTTAAATTTCAACATTTGTCCCAGAATACACAAGTGCTTGTAAAATTAGGATGTGACATGTCAAAATTATGCAGCAATGTGTGATATCAAATGGGGTTTGAACTAGAGACCTATTCAACGGGTTGGGAGGATTGTTGTGTGAGTGTGAAACAAAGTTTTGTAGTTGTGTAGTGCATAGATGGCCCATTTGTCAGAACCAGAAATTCCCATCAAACAACTCTTAAGCAAGACTTTGGTCAGTGGCACTTGAAATGTTCTTCAGCTGACACAGCTGCCTGAAGTCCCATTTCAAGAGCAACGGGACTCAAAAGATAAATTGAGGAGCATCCTAATCCATGGCCGCGCACCAGATGGATCACATGGCAGCTATTGGACTCTTATGACCTTTTTGCAATCACATGATGAATAGATCAACTAGGTCACAAATTGCATTTATACATTGTCAGGTTATGTGAATATGGCGGCGTTGTTAAAATATGAATAGATCATACTGATTTTTTTCTTTTGTGCCAAAAGAAATTTACTTGCTAGTTTTGAAGGAATATGAAGACGCTGAAGGCAACAAGCCCTAATATGATGTGGACCCTAATACCAATTGTAAAGACCGATCATATTTGTGACCCATTACATGAAGGACATCAGTACGCAATGACAAGAGCGCCCCACCTTAATCTCGCATTCCCTACCTCCCTGCCAACCCTCCCTCCACCAATGTTAGACCCAACAACTTGTCTCTTATTTCAGAACGATTTTAAAGGGATTAAAAACCAGACTATTGCGAGAGAGAAACGGAAAAAAATGTGGGAAGGAATGGATTTGTTTTAACTATAACTCAGGGATGGGATAAGTGTGTACATTTCAATATAACTGCTTTGATTCTTGTAGAAACAAAACACCAAATAGTGAAATGAAGTATTAGGATTTGAGGAATTTTGTCATACTGTTCCTGCCAAATAGGACATATCGAGCATGACATCTCAAAAATTACAATATAACGCTGCAATTGTGGTTGTTTACACTAGCACAGAAATTAAACAAAGATCAATAATGCTGTGCTTGAGGTCAAAACTGTATTGATCAGTGCATAATATCATGCTTAAATCTGGGGATATTCACGATAAAAGACTTTTTGATCTTAAGTCGGAATTTAGATACACACATATAGAAATTAATCAAAGAATCAGATAAAAAGTACTGCCTTGTCGTTAATACACGGATTTCAAGCCACAACCACTGGCAGGTTTATGTTCGCCATCCATGCCACTAACAAAATACAAAAATATGGGTTTTGATTGATTTTTTGGATGTTTCGGTTAGCAAATCACTGCTAATCCCTTTAAGTAGTCGGTGACACAATTTGACACCGAATATAAGAGGAAAGCAAGGACGCTAATCTCGTACTAATCAGGCAAATTACATTGCAGGAATCTTGCCATATAGACCTATTGAGGTCATGATTTGTATGTTATAGCACCCTATATATGCCCATTCTCCATAGAAAAGTGGGAAAAACTAGATATTTGAGGAAAAATCATATTTGCCGCAATGAAATTTGTGAAATTTAAAAAAAAAAAAAAAAAAAACTTAAAATAATTAAATCAGTTGTTTTAAAACGGGCGCCAAGCAATAGCAATAATTTTAATTTTATTCTGCTTTTGTCATAAAAATAGACTTTCAAACAGCTGTCCTCCCTCTCACCCTCAAGTAAATATTGAGCGGTCCCCTATCGAAAAAAAAAATATTAGCCAGTGTTACTGTTGACTATGATAAATTATATTAGAATTGATGTACATGATGGCATTGTGTAGTGTCCCAGCTCCATGGTGTGGGTATTAATTAGCGAATAACCTTCCTACTTGGTGTTCTTTGTCATTTTGCTATCTCTTCACATCCGATTCAAAACTATCCGTTAAAGCTGGGACAATACAAGAATATACAGAAATAACTAGAACATAACAGGGTGAAAAAATAACTATATAGAACATAACGAAGAAAATAACTTGAATGGAAAATAACTGCCTTTGTATGTAGCTAGGAGGAATCTGTTTCACCGTGCGACGGGAAACAAGAAAATTAAAAAAATTACTGCTGCTCTGCAATTTTTTTTTGCAAAGTCGCTCAAGAAAATACTTGATTTTTTTAATTTTATTAATTACAATTACTGTTCAGGGCTTACTGCATGGTGAAATGAAAAAAAATATAAATCACAAGTTTGAAGTTTAAGATCCAAAAATGAATGTGTTTCCAATTTAATCATTGAATTTAAATGTCAATTATAAAATACTGTATGCAATCATACGATTAAAAAGAAACATTTCATAGACATTATTCACTATATTATTACAGTATTATGGTTAACTTTAAAGGCCACTAGTAGGATCCATCCAAGAGTCAAAATATTTGAAATTTGCCCAAGGAAGATTAAGATAAGTCCATAGAATTTGCATAAGTCATCTACTCCCAAATACAAAAGACAAAAAAGGAAGGAAACAGTGTTCAAAGATCTTGAATCTCCATTTAGTGTTGTCAAGTAGTAAGTGTCCGTACGGACATTAATGAATAAAATATCAGATGTTTGTCTTTTATTAGGTTGCTTTCAGTCTTCTCACTTGTAGGGTATGTAGGGTAGCTATACCCGTTAACAGAAATGCAAAAATCTGATTTTTGATGATTTCTTGATTTATGATTTGGCAATCCCTGACTTGTTTTTAGTGCCTTCAAGTATTAAAAGTTCATAGACACTGTATTCAGATGAATTAGAAATCAACTGCAAACACCTGACCCTAATACAGCGTGGGTTTAAAACAGTGGAATTGACAAACCACAAAACAACGAAAAAGTAAAGTCAAAGTGAAGAATTTCTTATTTTCACGGTCACTTCAACTGCCTAGCAACAGTTGCCAATAACATAATATTCTGGTTTAACTGACTATTGCTAACTGCAGGGTTAGTTAAAATACAGTACCAGAAAACATCAGCTGAATTTTAATGTTTGCTGAATTGTGGTCTATGTAATTAGACTCAAGCATGTTGCTTGTTGGGAATAATAAAGTTAATAGATAACACAATAAACTGGTATATGGTACTTCAGAAGTAATGACGGTTTAGAAATAGCAATTGGTTGATTACATTTTTCACAGTTGACCGCTTGAGTAGACCTCCCGTCAAATACACATTGGTAGCCATTCTCATTATTTATACTGTTTAGCACCGTTTGATACCGGGATGCCATCACATTCATTAATGTCTTTTTAAAAGCAGCGATATCAATACATTATGTTACAATTGCTCGCAAAATCCAAAGAATACAGCAGTATAAATTTTGGGAATAAAAAAATATTAACTATTGCAAGTTTATACTCAAGAGATACCCGAGATATTAAAAGGTAAATTTCAGGTACACATCATTTTACCAAGTCTATTAGTCTCTACACAATCTGAATGACTTTGTATTATATCATAATACAGGACACAGAACATGCTGGAAAAATGCATGAATTTTAGCACCCTTCAAACAAAATTGCGGTTTCACTCCATTTTTTCAGTTTCCACTCTCCAGACAAGGACTTGAAACCAGGGCCCTATTCACAA
>JAMKCH010030936.1:0-19529 GCA_023653785.1 Ophioderma brevispina | reverse complement strand
AACGGAATACATAGTTTTTTCAAACTATGTGGGGGGGGGTTGCCATGGGCGCCCCGTGCTAAGGCCCAGGGGAATCATTTTTTTATATCGCATGTGAAAATTAAAGAGAAACTTGTAATGAGAAAGGTGGGGAAAGAGGAGGGAGGGAGGGATAGAGACGAATATAACTCGCAAAATAAAATATTGGACCTTTTTAAAATCGCAATAAAAAACGATCCCAAAACAAAAGGAAAAACTAAAACACAGGAAAGCTGGTGATATTATAAAGCCAAGGCTGCTTTCAAAGTATCGTACCCAGAATATTCTGATTAGAACTTTTTAAATAAAATGGCAAAAATGACCCGCTACTCAGAAAAGCCGTGGTACTCAGAAGACCCGCTACTCCGAAAATTATGAATATTGGTACAAACATTGGATTTTTTAAAAATTAAAAAAAAGACTCGCGATTCAGAAAGCCCGTTACTCAGAAGGCCCGCTATTAAGAAAATTCTGAATAACGGGCCTTCTGATTAGTGGGTTTAGATTAGTGGGTCTTCTGCGTACGGGTTGTTTTCTGAGGCTGAGGGTTGTCATTCGCAAAAGGGTCGTTATCAGACAGGTCCGCGAGTCCAGAAAAAAAATTCTGAGATAAGGGCCTCCTCTGAGTAAAACGGGTTTTCTGAGTATCGGGTCTTCTGAATAATGGGCATTTTATAGGAAAATCATCCCACTATTCAGAATTCTGAATAGCGAACCTATGAGTACGGGTTTTATGAATTAGGGGTCTTATGAGTAGTGGGTGTTCTGAATAACGGGTACCCCCCTTTCGGTACACCCTGTTATCCGAAGGCGCCCGTATTCCGAAGGCCCGCTATCCGAAGGCCCGCATCGAAGGTCTCCGATAGTCCGAAGGTCGTTATTCCGAAAATTAATTAAGGTCCTACTTCAAAGGGGTCCGCCTATTCCGAAACTTAGATCGGGCCCGCTATTCCGAATACTGCATAATAAGGTCCGCTATTCGACGATGAAAAGGTCCGCTATTCCGAAGTTAGATAGGGTCCGCTATTCAGAATACTGCCATAATAAGGTCCGACTATTTCCGAAAATTAAAATAGGCCCGCTACTATTGACGAAAGCTAATAAGGTCGCTATTCCGATTAGATTAAGGCCGCTATTCCGAATATTGAAAAAAAAAAATAGGGTCCGCTATTCAAAGGTTGAATAATTTATATCGGAATAGGGGCCTTCGGATATTAGCGGACCTTGTACAATTTTCGGATTAGCGGCCTTATAAAAAATATGCTGAATCGGAGACCTTATAATAATATTCGATAGCTGGCCTTCGGAATAGCGGACCTTTTCAAAATTCGGAATATCGGACCTTATTTTAAATAGGACAATAGCGGGCACTCGGATTAGATGGAACCCTTGATAATATTCGGAATAGCGAACCTCGGAAATAGCGAACACCTAATTAAATATTCGAATAGGGACCTTCGGAATAGCGGAACCTTCGGAATAGCGGGCCTTATCCAACTTTTGGAATAGCGGACCCTCGGTTATAGGAAATTACGTGTTCGTAATAGCGGGCCTTATTTAGTTTTCGGAATAGCGGGTCTTCGGAATAACGGCCTTCGGAATAAATGGTGACCCCCCAAAATTTCTGGGTGAACCAGTTGCAGTATGTAGTTGAATGCTTGGATGATATGGAGGGCAACAAAAGTCCATTCAATTATAATTTGCCTTCCGTGAAAGGACCCCATAGGGCCCTTTCACGGTAAATAGGTTAATTGGCCAGACCTGCCTCCGGAACAACAAGCATGCAGAGAATACGAGACTCAAAGGAATAAACTGCAGAAATAGCTGCAATTTTTCCCTTAGGCGAAAAAAAACCAGTTTTGTTTTTACGGGTACGAACACCAGATTTTGCGTTTTAATTTTTTTTTAGTTTTGCCAAATCATGTAAATTTTTTTTTAGAAAATTTGATTGTACAAAGTTGCATTTTTTCCGATTGTTTCACGATTTGGGGCGATTTTAGGCCCAATTTAATCATGAAAAAAAAAATCGACCCCCGACCGACCGACCCTACTTAAAAGGTCCGAGTCCGCCCGTTAAAACGTTTTTTTTGTTCTTTTCGTCGCCTTAGCGAGTTTTATAATGTGACTCGAATTAGACCCACCCAATTTCTAGTCTCGTTTAGAGAAAATGGTTCTTTGAGGACCGTTGACAGTGGAATTTTGCCAAGATAAAAATTAATTGGGCATTAAATTATAATAGAAATTGACCCTAAGGAGTGAATCTTTATTTCCAATTTAGAACCAGGTCGAGCGACCAAGACTGAAAACGGTTGTTGAATATGCCCCTGTTCATACTTTGCCAGACACGACAAAGCATGAAATTTCCCTTTTGGCATTCTTTGGCATCCGTGAATACGTTTATGTCCGTTATGCTATGATGGACGTTAATAATAGGTGTTTCACGTCAATGTAGGACTAAAAAACATCCCGTCAGTATAAAACAAATATTATTGAAACGATCGGAAGTAGCCAGGAGCTAGCAGACATTTTAACACATCTCAAGGACACAAGGTTTGAGTGATTAAATACTTAGACCGATGACAGGAACCCAATAAAAACCTAATTCTTAAGTGCAGCAAATGGTGCCTTAGGAGAGGGGGCCATAAACAAAGTTGTACAGGGGTCAAATTTTTAACTGATTCAATCAATGTGGAAAATTTCCATGTTAATTTGTCAACCAGAAGGATTAGGAAAGGTATAGGTTGTACTATCCACAACGTAAAGGTTAAGAGTTTTAAGCTAAAAACAGCAAAAATAAGAAAAAGGGTCAAATTTCAGTTGTACAAGGGTAAATTTTTTAAGTTGCTCCGATTGGATAAAAAATGGTGCAAATTATTGGAGGAGCTAATAGGATCAAATAAGAATAGTTTTGATTGTGTCAAATGATTGCTTAAGAAAGTAGGGGGCAAACAAGGTCAAGCCCCATTGCATGCAATCGACGTTTGACCTTCTGTGCGCCCCTAATCGGTAACTAAAGGCATTTAGGACAGTCAAAACTATGCCTTATTTTCATCCTATGAAATCCATCCCTAATTTGCACCATTTTTATCTAAATCGGAGCAAACTTTAAATTGACACTTGTTACAACTGAAATTGACCTTTTATTGATTGTGCTGTTTTTAGCCTTAGAACGCTTAAACTTAGTGTAGGATAGTACAAAAAACTATACTTTCCTTGAATCTGTGGGTTTTTAAGAACAAATTAACATGGTATATTTCAACTGATTAAGGCAATTTAAAAACATGACCCTGTACAAACTTTTGTTTGGCCCCCTCTCCTTAAGGCACCATTGCTGCACTTAGAATCACGTTTCAGGGGGTCCTGTCAGTCTGCAAACATATTTAATCACTCCAAACCTTTTGTACTTGAGATGTGTTCAAATGTCTCTTAGCTACCGGGTTAAAATGTTTGCATGTACAGTTGTCTGATCACTTTGACGGACTTCACCTATAGACCAGTTAACACCTACGTCAATTTATTTTGGGGACGGGTCCCAATACAGCCTGCCAATCGTTATGGCCCATAGTATTAAACCTTTAACAGATCACTTGCAAGTGGGTAACAGCCAGGCGACACTATTCAAAGATACCAGGCCCTCCCTAACATGTTTACAAAAAATTGTGATTACTGGTTCTATAGACATCCAGCTAGCTTTTGCATGATTTGCTCGATGAAACAGGTGATGGGATATTGACACAGAGGAGAATGTCAACACTAAAAACTAAATCGGGAGAAAGGTCCATATAATAACAAGGAATAATGTGCTCCTCCAGTGTAAATGGACTCGTCTAAATCCCGATCTGGAAGTTGGCAATTTTTGGCGGATCTCTATAATGATGAAACACGTCTATGGCGTGCCATTGCTACCATATATCGGGAAATCGGGACATTAAGACGATTCGTGAAGCAAATTGCATATGTCCAATTATTGTCCAATAGCTAAGCTGGTAATCGTATATCGTATTCAACATAAGTAGCCTTATTTACCAAATAAACATATGTCCATTTATGGGCATTAATCGGCATATGCCGATTATGGACACCCTTGATACATATGCCAATTCTAAGTAACTGTTGGATGCTGGGGACTGGGATTGAATCTGATTGAGTAAGAATCAGAATAATGACTTTGTCCATAAACTCAACCTTATGTTGAATTCCAAAATCACACCCTTCTAGCTGCCGCAGCAAAAAGCACCTTAAGAGCGGTGTGTTGTAATGTTTTACACGGACGCCAAAACTCTCCACCTATAAATGTTAATTGTTAATTAGAGCTTCCTAGAGGATCGGTACATTAATTAAAGGAGACCTCGCTTTAGAAAGTATACCTGGTTAGCCTGTACGTAACACGAGTAGGGGGTTCGCCATGAATAGACTAGCATGAATTGTTTGAGTAAAACATCATAGTTCATTTCTCTAAGTTAACTCACATTGTTTTTAATAGTGATTTCTATTTTTTTAATTGAACACTTTGTAGAAAAAAAAAATTAGTTTTAGTTATTAACTTACGGGGACTCCGTAGCATGACTTTGAAATTTGATGTGTAACGCATTTGATTTATTCAATTTAGTAAGTTTTATCACCACCTGATATTACGGACTCGAAAATATGATGAATTCCGTACACAAGATGGGATGGACAGTTTTCTGGCGTATTAGAAGGCAATTGGGTGCTTTATTTTCTATAGCCAATTACGTTCCTTTAAATCGCCATTATGCCCTCTGATAAAGCCGCAACAATCCAACAGAGAAGAAATTTTGTCCAATCAGATTGAGAGGAGGAAAGACATGAAGTCAGTACATGCGAAATTGGGATATGTATCAGCCTAAGGTTTTAAAGAAAACCTACATTATGGTGATTTATGTATGACATGTGCATGTGTCGGATTTTGTGGTAAATAAGGCCGCTTGGGTCAATTAACAGTTCATATATTGGACGCGAAAAAATGACATTATGCCAATTTCAAGAACGGAATTGACATATGTCAATACTCGGATATATGTAGCAATGGCCCATGACATGAAACGACATTTAACGGATGCCAAAAATTTGAGTTCCCATTGTTTGCCTTGTATGGCAGCTCACATTAGAGACCCAGGCTTGGAATAAAATTAATATGATTAGTACTAGACATTAATTTATATCTAAATAGAATCAGAGAAATGACAAAAATTTGCCTCATCTCAACAAAAACGGTGGCTATAAGTACTTTTCCTTTTGGTGCCAATTCACTTCAACCCATACCCACAGTCTCGGACCCGTACCCATACCCGTACCCATGTCAGTACCCACACTACAAAGTTGTGAAACAGTTGCCATGTATTATTCTTCGCATGCTTGGGATATGGAGGGCAAACAAAAGTCCATTCATATAATTGCCTTCCGTGAAAGACCCCATAGGTGCCCTTCACGGTCAATAGGTTAAAATTGGCCCGAACTGCCTCAAGAACAACACCCAAGCAGCAGAGGAATACAAGGAATCAACTGTCAAATGAGCTGTAAATTTTTCACCTAGGCGACCGAAACAAACCTTGTTTACGGTCCGACCGACCCGATTTTTGCGTTTTAATTTTGTTTTAGTTTTGCCAAAATCATGTAAAAATCAGCCGTTTTTGCACCCAAAATTGTCAATTTGGCATAATTTTTTTTTATAGAAAATTTGAGTGTACCAAATTTGATTTTTTCCCGATTTTTTCAGATTTTGGGGCGATTTAGGCCAATTTTAACTGCCGACCTACTTTAAAGGTCCCGTCCGCCCGGAAAAGTTTTTTTTTCTTGGAGTGTTCCGTAGCCGTATCCGGCTACCTAACCCCGGGGTTCCGTAGCCCTATACGGATTAACCAAAACGGGCTTTGTGGTAAGGTAGCCGTATACGGCTACGCGAGCGTGTCCACAGTGGATCGGTTATATACCCGGACACAGTCATGCGTGACGAAAACGATCATGTACGAACCGTGAGTAAATTCCCCGGGATTTCACATATCATATCAACTGTCTCTAAAAAATCGAAAAGTAGAGCTACTGATTTTTGCCTTTTTTAAAGCTTTCCATAAAAAAATAGCCCCATCAGAAGGATGAAGCTGAGAAAGAAAGGACTCTTGTACAAAAATGTGCAATTTCTAATTTCGTATAGGGAGCAAAAATAGAAATTCAACCTATGTTTTAAACAGTGAATATAAGCTTAGCAATTTAGGAATTAAAATCGCACGGAGTTTTTGGACTTCCGTCCCTGCGTATCCATTGGACACCAAATATTAACACCAATGATCCTTATAGGAAAATTGTGGCAATTGCAACCCCTGGCCCCCTACATGTATTCTAGTTAAAAAATTTCTCCAAAACGAGAACCGTATGATCCTGGCAGCTCTTTTTGAGCAATGATTTATTCCTTTATTAACGAAAAGGCCATTATTACAATCGGTGCCGTTTAAGGTGGAATTACCCCTCAAGGACTAAAAAAAATAAAATTACAATGAAACTGAGGAAGCAATTACCTTTATTGCTGTTGTTTGACGACAATAGGAGACTTCCGTTCAAAAGTTATAATCAAATGTAATTCGCAAACTGAAATCTCGTATCATTTTCTTATGTATTTTATTGTTTTCTCAAGCTGCGAAGGTAATTTTTCCACTTATAAAAATTATATCTCAAAAAGTAAATAAGAGAGATGGATATTTAGAAGCCAATATAAAAACATATTATTTGGGACTAGCATGAATTAGAAACAGGAAAAGAGTATACCGACCTTAATTTTCAAAAGTTCCAGAATTTGTTTTCTTCAGGTTTTCACAATGTAAATTACTCCAAAATAGCGTCTTCAAAAGTTTCACGTAATTTTATTTTAACAAAAAAAAATGAAGTTTTAAAAAATCTTTCTAAAAATGAACAAAAATTTTTTAAACGTTCTGCGACAGGGACCCGAGGACAGATCGCTATAGCGAAAACCGCGTGTTGACGGCCACAAAAGTACATTGTGACCATAATGGTAAGGAATTCTTTTATGAAGGCCAAATGTTTTAACTTATTCCCATCAATTTTTTTTAACTAGGGCCTATGGAAAAGAAATATGGATATGTCACTCATACCTTCCACAAACACGCCGAACCTCACTACACTACCAACGATGCGGCTTTGGAATGGATTTTGTCGACCCTACAAATTAAAGAGAAGCACAGAAAATACAGAACAAAAAAACACAACAAAAAAAAACACCGGGGATCTGTTATGGCGAAAAGGGTTTTTTAAATGAAGTGGACTACTGGGACATACAGTTTTGACGTGACGGAACACACCTACACGTAACTCGTGTTAAAATCCACTCTAACTATATTATGTAGTGTCTTTTGTTAAGAGCTAAAGACTTATATTTCTCTTTGAAATCTGCCCGATTTGCAGTAAGTTTTTACACACAGGAATTAATCCGATATTTACCGAGATGTTTCTCAATTACAAACTGCTTAAAAATAAGATGTAATATTCCTTAACAATATTTTTCAGATAATAACTTCTGATGATCGGTGAGCATGCACGACGAATCAAGCTGCCCATCGATTTACTTATTGACATTGATTGATATGTAAAATTAGAACGCATATAGCAGTAACAACACCGATACAGGTTGTGGTTGAGCAGATACCATGTAATCAAAGCAATACTTTGTATTCTTACAAAAAACAATTGCAAGTCAAATTCTTTGAAACGAAAGCGTACGTAAGATTGTTTCAAACAATTTCATATGAACCTGTCGTCGGGTGTGTCTTAAAAAACAAGTACATTGTTTGTCGTAATAAAGAGGAAAACCTGCATATTTTGAAGTCGATTGCCCTCAAGCAAAACACCCTCGTTCACCGGCTTGCGCCTTCTTGAAACATTGTTATATTAGTACGATTTCCTTATGGATGGTGCGTACGGCTACCGAAACACTCCCGGGCTAGTTTACGTATAACGGCTACCGAACCCGGGGTGGTAGCCGTATACGGCTACCGAAACACTACTACTTCGTTTTTTTCGTTCGTCGCTAGCGAGTTTAATCCTGACTCGATTAGAACCCAATTCTAGTCTCGGTTTATAGAAACCGGTCTTTGAGGACCGTTGACAGTGAATTTTCCAAGATACAATTAATTGGTGCATAAATTTATAAGTATAAATTGGATCTTTACACTTCATTTAGAACCTGTCGAGCGACACCATACTGAACACAACGGTTTGAATATTATGCCCCTGTCATACGTTGCCCAGACCGACAACGCTATGACAGTTTCCCTTTTTGGCATCCTTTGGCATCCGTTGAAATGCGTTTAATGTCCTTTTATGCTATGGTGGGACGTTCATCATCAGGGGTGTTTTTCCGTCAATGCGGACTCAAAACATTTGTACATGTATAAAACAAATTATTGAAACGATAGCGACTGTTTTGGCATGTAAGTTGTCCTGATCACTTTGACGGACTTCACCTATAGAACATCCAGCTAGCCTTGTGCATGATTTGCCGACTGGAACAGTGCTATTGACACAGAGAGAATGTCAACATCTAAAAACTAAATCGGGATGAAAGTCATATAATAACAAGGCAAAGTGCCTCCTCTCGTTGAATGACTCGTCAACTCCCGATCTGGAGTGCATTTCTGGCTGGATCTTCTATAATGTTAACGTTCCTTTGCGTTCCATTGCTACCCCTATAGCGGGAAATCGACAATAGCCGATTTGGGTGAGAGCAAATTGACATATGTCAATTTTGTCCAATAGCTAGCTGTATCGTGATCGTATCAACTAAGTATCCTTATTTCCCTAAAATAAACATATGTCCATTTATTGGGCATTAATCGGCATATGCCGATTATTGGAGATCAGCCCTTTATAATACATTGCCAATTCTCCATTAACTGCTTGGATTGCTGGGTACTGGGCTTGAATCTGATTGATAAGAATACTCATAATTGACATTTGGCCATGAATCAACTTATGTTGATTTCCAAAATCCACACCATTCTTAGCTGCGCAGCAAAAAGCACCTAAGAGCGTGTCACAGAACCAAAACTCTCCACCTATAAATGTTACTTGTAACGAGAGCTTCATAGAGAGGATCGGCTACATTAATTAAAGGAGACCTCGCTTTTTAGAAAGTATACCTGGTTAGCCTGTACTTAACCCGAGTAGGGGTCGCATGAATAGACTAGCATGAATTGTTTGAGTAAAAAATCATATTTCCTTTCTCTAAGTTAACATCACATTGTTTTTAATATGATTTCTATTTTTTCTATCCTTGCACACTTTGTAGAAAAAAAATTTTAGTTATTAGTGTTAGTATATTTAACTTACGACTCCGTAGCATGACTTGAAATTTGATGTAACGCATTTGATTTATTGCATTAGTCAAGTTTTGATGACACCATGCGTTTACGGACTCGAAAATATGATGAATTCCGTACACAGATATTGGATGACATTTTTGGCGTATTAAAAAGGCAATTGGGTGCTTTATTTTTCTATACCATTAAACGTTTCCTTTAAGCTCCGCCCCCCGAAATCGCCATAAATGTTGATACAGCGCAAATATCCAACAAGAACTTTTGTCCAATCAGATTGCAGAGGTAGGAACGACAAGGAATCAGTACATGCGAAATTGGGAGATTTGTATCAGTAAGGTTTTCAAATACCTACATCTGTCATTTAGTTTAGGAAATGTGCATGTGTCCGATTTAAGGTAAAACGGCCGCTTATGTCAATTAAAAGTTCATCTATTGGACGAAAACTGACATATGCCAATTTTTCAAGAAGAAATTGACATATGATCAATTACTCGATATATGGTAGCAATGGCATGACATAAACTCATTTTAACGGATGCCAAAAATTGAGTTTCCTCCATTGTTTGCCTTTTCTGGCAGCTCACATTAGAGACCCAGGCCTTGGAATAAAGTAATATTATTGTACAGACAATATTCTAATCTAAGTAGAACTCAAGAAATGACCAATTTGCTCACCAAAACGGTTTGGCTAAAAAGTCTTTTTTCCTTTTGGTGCCAATTCACTTCAGAACCCATCCTCTTCCACATCCCGAGAAAGTTTAACTTCAAGGCAGCCTGGTGAAGGCAGTATAGTACTAGTCCAAGAAGTGCAGGTGAGCCCAATTTGTTTACAATTGCCTGAAATAATTCGGACATTTACTCCTACTCATTTCTTTCAACCTAATTATCCGGTATCCGCCAACCCCTTCTTTAAATAAAATTAAAACGGCCTGCATGAGCACAAATTGTATATTCTGCATATAGTTTGGCTTCGGTAGGAATCAAAGTGATATAAGCACAGGGGGAGGTTCTTAGCACAAAGATTGGTCTGCGGATATGCCGCTAACTGTGCCTCAAAATCAGCGGCTTCCGTGAATAATAATAACCCATATATGTACAAAATTTGGGTAATTTTTGAAAAAAACACCGCGAAATCAGCTACTTTTTTTTTTTTCTAAACTGTGAATTGTTTGTCCAAAGTTGTGAAAATTCCTCCCATTTGTCAAATTTCTGTTATAATTTGCCACAGTATACGATGGGACAAATTCTGAATGAAATTGGAGATAAAAAACGAGTCTATCTCAGCGGGGGTACATCCCAAAAGCTAATCGAATATCTCCCCCACCCCCCCCCCCACCCCCCCCCCCCCTCCCCTCCCACGCCCCGCCCCCCCCCCCCCCACCCCCCTCCCCCCCCAGAGCAACAGCTTAGAGGGAGGAGCGACCCCCGGGGAGAAAGAGCACCCGCAGAGAGCCAAGGGAGGGACACGCGGAAGAAAAGGCACTCAGAGGAAAGGGCACACAGGGCGGGGTGTTGTAAACCAGTCCAGATAAATAAAAAAAAACACCCGGAAATAAATAAGTCACAGCTGATTTTTTTCAGTATCGTTTCCTAATGTTGTGAGGAGCAAAATATCAAAATTCCCAACTTTTCCCCTTGTGGTAATTGAGGAATAAGGGGGTAAAGTTTGTACGGGGTTCAAATTCTGAATGGAAAGTTTCAATGTGTTCAAAATACCGACGTTTGCGTCATGTAATAAGGATTAAAAAAGTATAGTTTGCCCCATCTGCGAATTATGGTTTAGTAACGATAGGGCAAATAAACGGTTCAAGGTCATAACTGGCTAAAGGTTAGAATGCACAGCGTCTTGTAAAAAGTATTCAAATTGTGTTCGTGGTGTATAACTGAAAATATAATTTAAATAGTTCGAGTGATTTCCTTGCATATTGGTATAGGGCCTCGTTATGACAGGTTTCATAGTGTCTATGGAAGAGTCACAATCACCGCCCTAAAGGTCCAATATTTAAAAAGATTAGATGGACGTGAAATGGCATTATGGCATCTAATATGGACCATAAACAGGTATGAGTTATGGGAATTAGTTTAATTCAAAATAGCTGTTTTGAAAATTTTACCCCACGATGAGCTTGAACAATTGTTGGCCTGTATTCCTGAAACTAAAGGTCAAAAAGTTATAGCAAAACCATACATTTTCTTAATCAGTGTGACTTGAAGAATACAATAGTCCATGATTTACGGAAATTGAATCTCTTTGAATTTTTACCCTGAGATATAAACTTTACCCATTATCCTCAATTAGCACCTGGGGGAAATTTGGGGGCTTTTAATTATGTTGCTTGTCACAACATTAGAACGAGCCGGAATAAAAAAATAAGCTTAGGAGAGGGAGGGCAACCAGGCGGCCCTACATAGACCTTAAAGTCCTCGGACTAAAAAACTCCAACCTCAGAAGCAACATAACTTACATAATGACACACAGAGATAATACTACTTTTGTTCAGCATGTTTATTCCTTCAGACCACAAAGTCAATACAGAGCGGAAAACACTGTCAATATGAGGAAAAAAAAACTATTTTTCTGACATCATAGGTACACTTGTAAATGGTTATTGTTTACATGTTTCTCACTTCATGGACATGAATAGGATCAGGGATCTGGATACACCTGTTCTAAAAAAAATCATAGTGTATACAATAGAGTCTTGGAATTGCAGTGATGTTGACAACGCAACTGAATGAAGAGACTTGATACATGCGCAAGCTACGTACTGCACTGCCATGAGTCCAATTCCAAGACCACTCCGAAAGTGTACACAATTGAAATGTCATGAAATCCATAACCATCCACTAGGACGTTATTACGGAATGGAGCGAAAGGCATCCGATCCAACACCCCCAGGAATGTCCCAAACCAACTTTTTAGCTTCGTTTTATGGTCCTAAAACACATTTGAGATGTTAAATACTTTCCTGGCACTCTGGCGATATTCAAGATGACGTCCAAAATGACCGCCAAAATAGGCAAAATTTAAAGAAAATTGGGTATTTAATAAGCAGTGGAGAGTCCATATATAAAATGTCAAGTTGAGTTTGGCTCTGCTACCAATTTAAGTTTCCTACATGAAGAACCATGCCAAAGTACTGGCAATTTGTAGCAGATGAGCATTTCAGAAAATATTTCAGGTTGCTTTGGTGGTATATGTGTGTGAACTATCCCTATATGAAGTATTTCAATTTACTTTAATTTTGGTTATAACAAAATAATGAACTACTTAGAAGAATTACCAATTGCCAAAGTACTGGTAACTTTCTATCGGTGTAGTGTGCTGAAATGATTGAAATATAAAATTTGATGGCCATTTGGATGCGTATTTTTAAAGACATTTAAAAAAAGCTCAAATACTGAAAATTGGTTGTTGAAAATGAGCCATGTAACCAGGCTATCAAATCATAAAAGGACCAGATTATCCAAAGATGCTACAATTTATGTGATATTTCCTCGATTATACCTATTTTTGTGATTTTGGGAGGCTCATTTTGGTTTCGCATCTGGATTTTTAATATTGCAAAAAATTAAATTGATTGACGATGACCCAGGCAACTATATCTAAATTTTTTTTAATTATACCAATCGATTGTATGTTGATTAATATCAATTATCTTTAATTTTTTTCTATTTTGGCGCAATTTTGGACGCCATCTTGAACCATCTTGAATATCGGCCAGCGCGCAGGGAAATTTATTTGTGAACCTTCGAAGGTATTCAGGACCATTAAAAAGGAAACTAATAAAGTTGGTGGTAGAGTCGGTGGGGTGTAATCGGATACCATTCCGTAGAACTCAACTAAAAGAATTGAGTTGACATGCACAATACTAAAATAACTACATCACCCAACAGAGGCCCACCAGGCACCATAAAGTTATAACACTCAAGCATTACATTATCAAGTTGGAGTAAGTTTTACACAATATTTTAGACATATGTTAACCGATCCAGTTTGCTCTAGCTTAAATCGCTAATTTCACAGGTTGCTAATATTACAAATTTAACATCATGTGGCAATAACAATAGAAAACTACGATTTAAAATGGACTGCAAGGAATTTAAACTTTAACCACATAAGGATAGTGCTAGCATCCCTCGTTTTTTTCAACATTTCAACTATGATAACACAAGACTACTGATGAACAGTGCTATTGTTTTGCGATTGTTAAGTTAAGCCGCAGTGGGATCGGATCGGTCAAATATTATATATACAAACAATTAAAGGGGGATGGGTCCGATTTAAGTATTGAAGTTTTCATTTGATAGATTAGGACTCCTTAAACCCAAAACCCATCTGTAAAGTTTCGCGCGATATTTCAATCCATTTTCTGTGTGAGAGTAAAAACGTGAATTTTGTAAGCCCCATAGAGTTACTGTGTAGAATTAATATTGGTCGACAAAATGGGGCATCATTTTCGCTAAAACTCTAAACCAAACATCTTGCCTAAGAGTTCCACAGGTAAATGAGAACAAAAATAGTTAGCTTTCTTTGATAACAAAAGGTTGACACTTCGGTTAAAATATTGGGCTTCCTGGGGACGACCCGGCTATTAGCGATCGGGACATGGACTTAATCGTATTGGTTTCATTACCATTTGAAACTGATATGGCAAAAACTCATTTGGATGGAAGGCAACTTTGGGTTTACATATTTAAATAATTTGTAAAATTAAAAAAAGCAAAAAACTAAAAAATTAAAAAAAAAAAAAAAATCAATATTCATAATTTGACTCTCCAAATGTTTGAAAAACGTAGACAAATACACATTTTAAGTCAATAAACAAAGAAAATAAACAAAAAAATGTTATTTTCGAAAAAATTACTACGTTTCAAACAAAATTATGCATAAATAAAGCAGTGTGACCAAAAACAATAATTGAATATAATAAAATTACTTGTGATCACTTTTTTCACATTAATTTCTCATTTATAATTGTCTAAAACACGACTGGTTTGGCACAGCGTTATCACACATATGAAAATGATGTTGAGGGTTGGTATAGCAACACCAAAATTCTCATGACACACGGTGCTCTTATCACCCAATTACCCATAAAAGTTATTGAATTTTACTGAAGGCACCATGCAGGGTTCTCATTTTCAGTTCAAATTTTTAGCCATATATATATTTGAAACCCAATTATTGGTTTGTGCATTTGTTTCTTATGTTTTGGGGTCAAAATAATTCATTTTAAGAGCTGCGCACTAATCGGCAATTTGTATTCCTATAAACAGTCATTGGACGTCAAACTAAAAGTGAGCCGAGGGGCGCTTTTTTGTACCACGCCCAAGCTTTTTAAGCTTTTTACAAAATGATGGAAGAAGACTACATTGCCCCAAAAAACATAACAACACAAATATCCATAAGATGAGGAAGGAAGCTATCTATACTACAAAAAAAAACCATATCTATGTATGTCTGTCCGGCTATGCATTTTGTTGTGCTTTGATGGGGCTGATATTATGCATGAAGGTAGGGGCGAGGGCGAGGACAGTGTGAATGAAGTTATGTTATCAGGGTTTCAGAGTGACCAAAAGGTCATCTAGAGGTCAATTGTGTAGAAATGCCCTATGACCACAATTTTTCTAGATGGCAATTTGTTGTAGTACGAAATGCCCTAGGACACCCAAATTGGTCAAAACAAAAGGACGCTGACCTGAGCACAGAACTATTAATCGGAGGTCAAAGGTCATGTAGAGGCATCCAGCTTTGCAGAAGCCAGCGGGTAAATCACGAAAGCTGGGTTGACCGCATAGTGGAATAGATAATTTGAAGAACGGAAATTGACAATTTTCAGACCCCCTCGCCGTTTTTTTTGTACCCCCATGGTCTGCATCAGTTTTTGGCGGCAACTTTTTTTTTCTTTTTTGGTCAATTTTCATGAACAATGGTGTCAAAACTGCTCAGATGATATTGACTAAATTAATCTAAAACATCAACCTTTTTAGCCCTAGTATAGCCCATCACTTTTTTAGATGATATCAAAACAAAGCTTTGACATTTTTCATTAAAACTACATCGGTTCCTCGGGAACCACTAGGTGCGCCTGCCGTCACGGTGTGAATGGTAGGCCTATATGAGCTTTGACCTGATATGTTGACCTTTGACCCTCAAAAAACCAAATGAGGGTTTCCGGGTAATATCCATAAACCAAGTTTGTTCCAATTTGAAATTCAACTTTTCATTTGAGGTCAAATTTTACATTTTCAAGACTTCTTACAATTGACCCTCTCACATATGACCCTGACCTGACAGGTGACCTTGACCTAACTCACAAATGAGGGTTTCAATGTATATCCAAAACCAAGTTTGGTTCCAATTGACTTCACTTTCAATTTGAGGCAATTTTACATTTTTCAGCCTATTCTACAACTTCACATAAACATGACCGTTGACCTGGGATGTGACCTTGCCTCACAAATGGAGGTATCCCATGGTGAACCTATGACTCAAGTGTGGTTTAAATCATCAAAAGTATGCAGATATTACAGGCAAATGTTAACCCTTTTACACAACAGACACAGACTACATCAAAGGACAACAGTGGACAAAGTGATCCCTATGTGTCTTTCCTGCTAAGGCAGGCGACACAAAAATGGACATAGATTACATTGTTAAGGAAATCGCAAAATTGTTTTTGCAGGTAATTATTCCAGTTGGAATCCTCACAAAACTGCAAAAATTAATAAATGTAAGAGATGATACAGCCATAAAAATTTTGAATTTCAAGACATATACAACAAGGTTATTATTATTATAATACTTGCTAAAAGTCCAACTAGCTGCATAAACATATATTACTTTTGGAGTAACTGAGGGTTAACTATAATCCCCAACCATACCAGCATGAAAAAACTTCTCTAATTCTAGCTGACCAGTACTTTACACAATATGCTTTCGTGGATTAAAATGGTGATTTAGTTAGTAGAACTAATAGCTACTAATAAACCCAAATGTGGGCAGAATATAGTGTTCTATACTTTCGGTTGGGTTTTATGTGACATTTGCCCTCAAACACATTCTAAAATGGCAAAAAGTGGCTGTCCAATTCTCTATATCCATTTTAAAAATTAAGGAAAATACCAAACATAGCATTTCTTTGAAATATGGTTTGTTAGAAAGTTTAAACATATGCAGAAATTCCATGATACTGTTAAGCTTGCATTTGCCTGACCGTTAAAGCAATACTAGCACATTTTTTTGAAGAGCGTCCCCCATTTTCCAAAAATTTTGGAGATTTTGACACAGTTGCATTGGTAATTGGCGGAGTAACTATGCCTGTGAATGTAAAGCTCGAACTTGTGTAGTTGCAAACGAAGGAATTGTGTATTAGAATAATTAATATCGAAGATCTCCGATAATAATTCAACGGCCGCTGGGAACGCCCTTTAAATATGAAATAGCCGGGAAATTGCGGCAAGTACGTGTCTATGTCATCCTTTAGTTGTTCAGTTGGTTCAGCAAGTTCAAGTTCGAACAGGATCATTTTAGTGAGGTGGCATATTTCTCAATGAACGGACAGAAAATTTGGCGTTTCCAGCTTCCCGCTGTTAAATACAATCGGATATGCGATTCTAATTACAAAATCGCTTCTTTTATGACAAATACGCACTTTTGAGCATTACCATTCGCAGGTATAGGTTACTAGACAGTTACAAACATACTGTGCACAAAATTTCAAATTTTGAAAATTGGGGGCACTCTGCAAAAATGTGCTGGTATTACTTTAATTTTTCCGAGAACAAAATATGGTGTCCAATAGAATTGGGGTTATTACGTTATCCGCATCTCAACAAATTAAAAATATCTATAAAGGTTATGGTAACTTTCAGAGGCAAACACTGAATTGCTAATGGGATAAATTATGCTTGCAATCACCTGAAGTGGTAAATGTAAGGTCCAGTTAAGATCGAACTTTAAAAAAATAGACCATGTTAAGGAGGTTTATTAAGATCCATTTTTCTAAGCAAGTAAGTAAGGAATATCCATGTTGATTGAGGTAGGTACAGATAGGCCTTTATTCCCTCATCACAAACATATAGAAAACTCAAGATATGTACTTCCTGGTCAATGTATCGTGCAAAAAGGTGCTTATTACGTTATTTAGTTTCAAGTCGTTTATTACGTTAATCCATGAAGGGGGACTGTGTTTTGTTACATTGTGACATCATTTGGCTGATTTGTGCACCTAAATAATGACTTGCACAAAATGGTAAATATTTTGAGTTCCTGGTTATAAGCATGAATTTTGTGGCCTTTTTTAACTTTTACGGATAACGTAATAAACAAAACATTATTGTCATGTACTGTCAAATCATACTATCAATCAGCGTCATGTATAAAAAAAAATTAAAGGTCCTTCTAAGGTTCTCTAATGGAAATAATCATTCCCGATTTCCATGGATTTTCATTTTTGATAACGTAATAAATCTATTCGTTTGACACATAAAATGTTTGCAAGCCTGCTTACAAAATTCTGAGAGGTGGTGTTGACAGTTTTGTCTCCCCTTTATAATTGACACAGATCCAAGCAAAAAATTGCATATAAAGAACAACATTCATGACCATTCTTTTTTCAAACCCAATTGGCGTCATTTTCGTGAGAATTGGCCATAAAGCTCCCTAACCATTACAAATTTTGTCATTGTACACCACTATTAACTATACAAAGGCATACAGTGCAGGGGACTTTTTGAACAAACACTTGAATTTTTTCTTGATCTATCGAAGCCTTCGACACCAAGACCATGATATAGATTATACAAATTGGAATATTATGGATTCAGGGGAGTTGTTTAAACTGGTTTAGGAGTTTGTTCTTAGGAGTTATCTAAGCATCGAAAAAAATATTGTTTCTTATTCTGCCAGTAAACTCGGACTTTAAAGAGATTAAATGTGGAGTACCGCAGGGCTTCAATCTTGGGTCCATTGCTATCTTACTTTATGGTAAATGATAGAAACTGGTACGTCACGGTGTTGGGATTTTATATTCGCTGATTACAATACTATATTGTACTCTCACTCAGATCTTGATACTAAAACTAGACTAATGAATAAGGAATTAGAGAAGTGGTTAACTGGTTTAAAGCAAAAATACAACTTATCTGCAATTTAGTAAAACAAAATTTATGGATATTAGGCACGCCCCACCCACGGAATTCAAAATACACGGGACGGTACAAAACATTTGTAATGATGACAGTCAATTCGATTTAAATCGACAAGATGATAATTCTAGAGTGGTTACGTCACACTCGATAATAAAACCTTGAAAGAGTACGCAAATACGAAATTTCTCGGTGTTATCATGATGAAAATCTAAATGGACAAGTCCATATTGATGTCCTATCCAAGATATAATATCTAGAAAGATTGGTTGTACTGTATTAAAATAAACTCCAAACATTTTGTACAGATCGTATATTATATAATTTGTACTGTAACTTGTATTACAGTACATAAGTATGTTTATTAAATGGGGAAACGCCCCATTCTATATATAAATAAGATCTTTAAAATTCAAAGGGGCAGTGAAACAGCTCAAACAGCACTACCGATGCCATTCCAGCCCACTGTCCTTTACTACAATGTATAAAGTGCTTGATAATTAAACTTAATTTGGGTCTTTGTGTGTGTATTTATGTTTAAGACATTTCATAAAAAAGCTACCGGGAATTTATGACAAATATTTTGTAAAACTACTACGTGCACTGATTACATACAAGAAATGCCCACAAGTTTGTATTCAAAAGCAAAAAAAAACATTCTCTCAGAGGTCGGTGAGAACTACTGGTCCAGATTTATGGAAATTTCAGAAGCATACATAAAATAAAGAAGCCACTATCCGTCCAAACATTTACGGATAACTGAATGAAAGAAATACTTTCTTTCACGGTAGGAAAACGAGTAATGGGCATGTCACTTGTGTTGTGTTGTCATGTTTGTCAGTCTGCGTCCATTTTAATGTGTTTTTGTTGGTAACTTTATTTTGCTCAGGGGGGGGTAGTCTCTATCGGGCCTCATTGGCCTTCGACTGCCTCCTCGTGTCATGTCTTTATTGGTTAAATTTTGATATGTGCTTGGGAAATCAATTGATATGATATGAATGATTGACTATG
>JAMKCH010030935.1:0-16527 GCA_023653785.1 Ophioderma brevispina | reverse complement strand
AAGCCGAACACACGCAATGTATTTGCATTAAGCACGATCTGGCGCATCCTCTCTACCAATACAATCGCATGACGTTTTGTCAAGAACTTATTGTGCTTCCTCCGGGTTTGTCGCACATCACGCTTGGTGCGTACCCCAATCTTGCTGAGAAATTCTGGCAGCAATTAATAGGTGGAGTTTGAAGAAATACTACTTTGGAATTCTCCTCTATTCATTTCATTGAACTTTTAGCCATTACAAGAATCTAAATGGTAATCTTTGGTTCGTTTTTTGGGGGGGGGGGGTCTTTACGAGAGTAGACTCTTGTACTCTCGCCTAAATTCTACCCTGGCATTCAACTTGCAGAAAAAGGCACCCCTACTACCTACTACTGTTTACCCATGATTAATTCCATACCAAAGAAAATCAATTAGATGATTTTCTTATAAATGACCTCCAAAGCTCTCATTTGAGTGATCCGATCCCCAAGCATTATTATTATAACTAAAGTTAAATGTTTTGGTCAGCTTCTCTGTTCTTTTGTTTCTTCTACATTCTTTCCTGCTTCCTGTTATTAAAAAAATCTATAACAATTTTTCCCTAGCTCTAACCCAGAGTATTGCAACTAAGCCATAGGCACCGAAAGTCACAGAAAAGAAATTCATAGCAACATGTTAACATCAGAACTTACATAAGTTTACCTAAAACATTTCACTGGGAGTGCAGGGCCAATGTTTATATTGCTGCACGACGTTGAAAAATTTTTACCAACATTTTGGTAATATTATTATTTTTTGGATCAAAGACATTGGAATCACAACTCAGTAACAGCACCAGTAATAATGCAATGGCTACTGTTGCAGAAGAAACAGAAGCGTACAACATTTGGTTCTTCTGCCAACAGTAACAAATTAGTAGTTCCACCAAGGTCCCCCACAAATCCTCAATTGGGACTGTAATGGGCACCAAGAGATTTCACCCAGCTCATAGTCCCTAAATTGAAAGGCCCTGACATTTACACTCATGTGATTTTAGCCTGAAAAAATATGCGCTCTGGAGAGTTAATATGTTTCTCGGTACAAACATGTGTAATTTTCAAATTAATATTTATTCCAATACACAATTGCGATTGACTCAATTTAAATTCTCCTTGGTTTCACGTTAAAGGTATTTTCTGTAGCCAAATCCAAGTAAGAAATTTATTGAGTGTCTTTAATTTATGTCTTTATGAATTCCGGTAGCTCATCCTGTACATCGATACCTGGAATCTGGTTGGTGTGCAAAACACAAAATGCTGTCCCCAAGATGGGCATGAAAGTTACACATAATTTCAATGATCAGTCTTAAATATGTGAATGAAAAGTAAACGCTGTCCATTTTTTTTTTCAGTATATATTATCATGGAACAGAGTGTAAATTTCATACCAGCTTTAGGACCGGTCACTGAAATATGTGTAACTTTTCATTCACATCTAACAGGCCTGCAAGAGTAGCTGCTCTGAAGCCTTTGAGATGGTACCTCCCGGCTAAAAAAAACAAAAACTTGATGCACTAATTTTGTCAGGATTAAAGAATTAGACATCCTCTTAACCACTTCTAAGTGCCTGAGATTACATGTTACCATACCAAAGTCTCGTAAATATAATTCTAGAAGATAAGCACAAAACCAATATATTTACTACAGTTCTATAATGTTTTAACGTGTCAGAATCTCCCACTAGTTTTAACACAAAAAGTTGTGGCTCAAGAATAACACATTGATCCATTTCATGTAATTATTTCAAAATTACTGACTTTGGCGTAACATAACTAACAAGTGAATGCATTGCCAATCTAAAATAGGCTATTCAGAAGAAAATGAAAAAGTTCTATAAACAAAAATCAAGAAATATGAGCACTGGACCTGTGCCAAACTACCCTGGCTGGTAAAGTCGCCAACATACATGAAGAGAGAGAGAGTGGGATCAAAGGTCATGCAGCAGCATACTTGTGATTAAAGCAAAGAAGTGCTAAAATGGGGTGTTTTTCCGTAACCTGAACCCATTGACAACCCTTTTTCTGACACATGATGAATTTGGACAACCCTTCACGGAAAAAGCTGTTTATTCCGTTAAATTCCCCAATTCATAGTGTGTCAGAAAAAAGTGTGTGCAGGTTATGGAAACTTTCCTAAATTTGGGGGGGGCCTTTGACATTATCTGAGGATTCATTAACACTCCACTGTGAACCGAAGGAGACAAGACATGTGTCCTTTCCCCTGGCTCTATCAGCATTGTTGCAATGGCATTCATATTTTTTAAAAAAACCTGTATGTCAATTGATTATTTCACATGCAATGTATCGGAAGAAATGGTACGAGTGAAGATATGGACATGGAACTTCTTTTTCTGGTACTTCAGGTGCATCCCAGGGTGGGATAGAACTGTTACAGTTTCCCATCAATAGAAGATTGCCAAACTGGGTTACTTCCATCCCTCCTATACAGGATGGTTCTGTCTGCTCCACAGGATCATCTCAAAACTGCAACAAAACAGACAAATAAAAATAGGATAAAAGACATTTTAATTTTCATATCAGTAAAAGATAATAATTCTATTCGGTCAGCGGGTGAAACCTTTCTGACCGTTTGATGTCCGCCCCAAATATGTTGCCCATCTCTTTTAACACATGCAATTCCGACTTCCTTTACAGCTTTTCTGTATAGAGCAGTTCTTCCTGTCACTTTTGATTTTATGTCATTGTATTGTTTGGCCTCTTTAAGTTAGGCATTAAACTGTGTCCTTGGTAAGGTCCAAAGAAGCACCCTTATGTGTCGTAGCATATTACTGTGTCTATGGTGCGTCCATGAGTGCCACTTATGGCAAATTTAATGATGATATACAAAAATGGTATACATGGCTCAGCACACAAGCTTTAAGATTTCTGTGGCCCACAACTAATTTGTATACCCATGTCATTCTATTCCAGAAGCCGCTGCCAGGGGGTATGGGGAAGGGGGAAATTGGGCAAGATTCATAACAAATCTAGGCTGGACATGTCCTTCTATGGCTATGTTGGTTTGTTGTGCTTCACGGGGGCGATGTAAAACAAGTGTAAATTCATAATAAAGTATTAAAATCATAAATCGTCTGGTCCCACAACTAAAACTGGCACATTTTCTTGAAAAAGAATAAATGTCACTTCAATTTCAATTTCCCCATATCATGACTAGTGTATGCACATAACTTCATCAAACAATGGAGTTCAAGATATTCAATCAGTGGCTCGGTAAGCGGTGTAGAAAACACTTCAGATCCCTTTCATTCTGGGAGTGGCAGGACCATTGTTATAAATTGTCCGCGCACTGAAGATTTCAGTTCAGTCTGTTTTACTCGCTCTCCAATTTTAGACTGATTACTTTTCAGGACAAAATACTTAACCTCATATTCACAATAAATAATATTGAGCTTCTATCCGTGCGTGTTTCATTAACGTTGGCCATGTTTTCATCATCATTTATTCGAAAGGAAGAAACAGGAACAAACACTCATGAGAGAATGTTCTGTGAAGGTTGACCTAACAACTGGTGCAGAACCAAAATCCGTAACTTATTGCTTTCACTTCATTTCTATTATTTTCTATTCAATTTAACCAAACCCGCGTTTTTCAAGAATAAATTCCGTGTCCACGACCTATAGTATAATGTACACTGGTTAGTTTAATATTGTGAGAGAGACGTATTTGTCACTCAACCGAATCGTGGGGTGTAACACCTGGCTCAGAACAATGCCCCCACATACCGGGCCAATTGTAATATCTTTAGCTTCATGTTTGCTAGTCTATACATATCCAGTTGGTTCTGATATTGGGGAAAAGAAATTGAGGTGACATTTTTATTTATTTTTAAGAAAATGGGCCTTTTTTTATTTTTGAATTTAAGAAATTAGTTTTTTTTGGCATAATTTTATTATGAATTTTAAACTTGGGTTTCCCTTAGCCCCTCAATGGGGACAACAGAATTTTGGTTATACAGTTGGTTATTTGGTCCACGCCCCTTAGTCTAATTCTTTCAGCAATTTATGATGGTTGACTTTTGTCAGCCAAATTGGTATTAATGTAACATAGATGTTGGTTCCCTCCATGTGCTTGCTAATATCTGAACGTTGTTAATGGTATTTAAAAGTGATTGTAAAGTTATTTGTCCGCCCTCCTCCTATTTAGGCCATCCCAAAAAAAAGACCGGTCAGCGAAAGATGCTCTATAGGTTCTAAGTTCATCAACGAGGGGTGGCAATGAGGTGGAGAAGCAGACATCCTCCAGACTCTTCAATCTTCACTTCTTCAGATTTTGCGAAAGGACGGTAAAAGGTGTTTTAAATTGCGTCGGAAATTGGACAGTTTACGGGTACACCCCCTCCATTGAAAATAGTCGGGGAATGCCCCTGTTTCTATTTAAGAAACAAAAAACATTAGCAAGTTTATAGCAACTAGCATATTATCTATTGTCTTACATTTTACATAACATTGTGACTGGTTCTCAATGTTTGTTTGCCATTCTAACCCTGTGTTTGTTTTGGGTTTTCTTTCCTGCTTGTTTTTGGGTATACTACTTCGTGTTCTTTGTAATTTGGCTCTTGGATTTTCTTCCTGTGTTCCTTGTGTCATGTTCTTGTTGTGTCATGTTCTTGGGTCATGTTCTTGTGTCATGTCTTGGTGTCATGTCTTTTTCCTGTGTTTTGTGTTCGGTTTAAGATACGCTTGTGTCTTAGCTCCCTGAATCACTGCTATGTGCCATACAGCACACAAACACCACTGTAACACATCTTTGTAATTTGTTAAACTTATTTGAGTATCATTGAAAGGTTAATCGTAGTATTGTATGTGTACCTACATTACTTTAATGATTCATCCTATCCTGAATGAAATTCTCAGTGGTGTATATTTCTTTTCTATACCCAACAACAGAAATTAAGTGAACTGGAACAACTACTGGAATACTGTACCCAAACAGATTCTTTGTACACCAAACACAAGGTCAGACTCAAATGAAATTGTGGGAACAAACTCTTCTGACGGATCCTAGTGAACCATAAACAAAACACTGGCGCTAGACTGCTTGAACCCTATATTCTGTCCAGCTCAAAGTACAATGTAGCGACGTGTGGCGTAATGCATTGTAACCAACTTTCAGGCATAGCGTGCACATAGTAAAAGCACAAGTGCACTGGAACTGAAAGGTGACACTGGTATACGCACGCGTCAGTCACTTCATACTTCACACAAGACAAAGTGTAGAATAAAGAAATTTATCTTAACTCCTGTACTGGCAGCTACTGGATTTTTAATCTTCATTTTTAGATTAAAGGTGCAACAAGAGATTTCACCTATTAGGTTTCTCCCAAAATTGAAAGCCCTGATTTTTGCCGCATTATGTAAAGGCTTTCCATCGAAACTATCCCCAATGAAAGGACTAAGCTGAGAAGTTAATATGCGCAAGCTGTACTGCATTTTAGTATGTACGTTGGTAGCCCGGTCAACACTTTGGTGTATATATCTTTTGTATTCAACAGTAGTTTGATTTTTTTACTGGGTGGTGACAGTCTCCCCTGCTGTACTTAAAATAATTTAATGAATTAGTAAATAGGTTAAACATTATCTTTGAATTTTAAATGTTAGGAGTAAGAATATTTTGTTCTTCAGCACAGAGCTGCTATTACTGAGATGTAACACGACGGGCACATCTTCCCTCTGCATGGAAGAAATTGGCTTCTGCCACTTAAAATAAAAGCCATCCCTGGATTACTTCAGCCATAAAGCAGCTTCCCGTTAAGAAAAATACCTCTTTTTTCCTAAAGAGGGCACCTGTTGAAGAGATTGTTAAATACATACTCAGGATCTTGATTTTCATAATTATGATGTTATCTGTTAATATTTTGTCACAGAGCCTATAATCCCTTCTGAACCATATGGTCATTATCCTCCATCCTATTTTATCGGTCAGTGCGTTGTTTGTATATTGTTGATGGGAGACCCAATGATGTGTTGCTTACTGATTGACCAGTAGCCCCAATTTACTTATAAATTAAATACATCTTATTAATGTGTCAAAGTGAATTCAAAATTCATAAAATCCATAGTACCAATGATCATCCACAGATCCATGTCCGGCAACCACTCGACCCGAAAACCAGTAGGTGAGATATGAACAACATGTATTTTGATGGCTCACAGGATTGTTTTGTCCCTATTGGCCTGGGTCGGTCAAGTTTTTTTTACAAAACAACACTTGTGAAATAAGTAGATTCTCGTATAGAAACTCGAAAGAGGAGTTGGCAATGTTGGTCTGCATGTGTATATACAATATAGTCCAACATAATGACTACATTAAACTATGTGCCTTTTTAAATCATAACAAGATATGAAGTGTTAGTTTTCTTCCCCTCCTACAATCCATTGACTCTTTAGAATTCCAGTAACTGATTCTACATTCACCCACAGGGTGTATAGATACCTTGAAGAGTTTGTCTCAAAAAAATTTTGGATCAAATTTTGATCTCCAACTTTTTTTCAACAAAGTGGCCTATAGAGTAAATGAATATGAAAGATGCTATGAATCTTAGCAATCGGATTTAAAACTTGGGATTAGCCTTGCTGAAGGCATGCTTTTAAAGTGCACGAGAGCATTTCACATATCAGGTGTCCCAACAAAATCGCAAGTAATTAAGATTTTTGCCCTGATGTAAAGCTTTCCATCAAAAATAACCCCATCAGAACGGATTATGTGAGAAATTTGTCTTGGTACAACCTTTTGAATTTCTAATTTTGTATAGGAGCAAATACGAAATTCAGCCTAATGTTTTATATTGAAATATAAAGCAAATCAGAATCAACAAAGCAATCGTTTCCTCTCTTTTAAGGCATTTCTGTACCAAATACAAAGTTAAAATCTATTGAGTGCTAGTCTAAATGAAATTACATATGACACAATATTTGGTTGTCCTCAAAAATCTCTCGTGGCACCTTTCGCAAGACATAAAAATACATCGGTCCTCGACCGCTTGTGTCGCCTGCCATCGCGAGTAGTGTCGAATGATTAGGCCTAACATGACCTTTGACCCTGATATTGCCTTGACCTCATCAACAAATTCGGGATCCCATTTTGCAACTATGATTCAAGTTTGGTTCCACTTTGAACTTCAAACTTTTCAAATTAGGTCAATTTTCATTTTCATGCTATTTTACAACTGCCCTCACATGACATTTGACCTTGGTAGTTGGACCTTTGAACTCGTCAACAAATGAGGGCTCCCATTTTGCACTTATGATTCAAGTTTGGTTAATCCATTAAAATATGAGGATATTAACAGGGCAAATGTTAACCCGTTTTCACAACCGACATATCAACAACAACACAGACTCCACAACAGACAACAACTTACAGTCGGACAAAGTGATCCCGATGTTCTTCCTCCTTAGGGCATGCGACACACAACTTGGGTCACTTAGATTCTGTGAAATCATTGATTAAAAGTTCTTGTTCCAATTCGCTGATGTGTGCACGTTAGTATCAATTGGTTAATGGCTCACGACTTGGCTAATGCACCTGCTCCGAATTATGATTTGCCATAGGATTTGTGTTGTGATCAATGTGATCAGCTGGCTAGAACCAAAGTTCGCGTGAGCCAGTGACCTGGCAACGGTCTTATTCAAAACATGCTCTAATCAGCGAAATTGTATTTGGGAACCCTCCAAAATGACCCGAATTCTTAAACAGCTGTGAAAAGTAAGCAGTTCATTGGCTGATACCGGTTCAATTTGATCATTGGTAACCCAGGTAGCATGCACTGCGTATAGAATTATTTGGGAGGTGATGCACTCGTGTCAACTGCCGTTTTGCTACATTCGAGGCACGCATGCCAAGTTGCATCTCATTGCCTTGTTCTTGGTGTTGAATGGGTTGTTCTCCACTGGGTAGTGGAGGTCCTTTCTGGTTGTATTTATGCCATAAGGATCAGGAAATTAGGTTTAAAGTTACCTGGAATTATAAATCTGTTTAAGAATGAGGAATAAAGGTATGATTTGGGAACCGATTCTCTCTTATAAACAAATTGAAAATGGCAATGCCATATTTTTGCATGGAAGAAACTCAGCCTCCCGGCTCGTTCTCCACTAAAATATGGCATGCGCCTTGTTTCAATGTCGCGTAGGAGAGCGTAACAGGTTCCCAAAATCATACCTTTATTCTCTAAGGAGTACAATTTTGAATCCAGAAATTTCAGCTTTCAAATCCATTTTTTCCCCGATAGGGACAGAAACTGAATGGTTAACATCATCATCAGCATTGGCAATTGAATTATACGACTTCTACCATCAAAACACAAGTATGTTTTTTTACAGAGATATTTTTGGTGAGTGTAGCAAGACCATGCCCTCAATCAAGTGAAAGACATGATAGACAAAATCAGAACAAGCACCTTTAAATACTTCCTATGGTACAGCAGATTCTTGCGTTATGCATCAGATTTGCTTTTGTTCATAATCAATATCACCATACAGAAAAATCTGAGTGTGACACAATCTCATCCACCCTGAAATTTTAATAAAGAAAAAAACATTGCGCAAACATACAAAAAATAAATTACATAAGAAATCAACAGGCAAAAAGTTCATAACTTTGAAATACTAGGGGTGATGAGATTTTAGCAAGAGTAGGCCTGACAACTGGGCAACGACTCAATTTTCAACAATCCATCCTGTTGGCTCCAACAGATCCATCGTTCACCTATTCGTTTACTTCCTAGATGGCTTTCCTTTGTGATTGAATGTGATCCTTTCAACGGATTAACCTGAAACAATCCCCAAATCTAACCATTGTCCAGAAGCTGTTGACAGGGTACAACCTTTACAATGAGATTTTGTGAGATTTAATACTGGTATCTGTCAAAATGTTGTAATGTGGACGTCTTGAGCTTGAGGGGATTTTAGTCAACAACACACAAATATTCCAGTCCTGTAGTTATGGTACAACTACTCATTTAGGTCAACATGTCATGCAGTTGGAATAAGTCCTGGAGTTAATCACATGAATTCACTTTGAGATTCATAGCGATTTCAAGACAGCAACTGTCTTGATATTTGTATAAATTTGCGCTCTCAAATGAACCACATACAAGCTGCCTGCATTAAATGAGATTTTGAACTGGACGAGCTAACTACTGTAGGACTATGGTATTGGGGCTAATCTTGTTTTAATTTTAAAGAAATTTGACAAAACTGCAGCCTGATACACGACCCTCATGATAACTTCACAAGGGGCTGCTGAAGGAATTTGTGAATTTTCAAATATCGCATGTAGAAGTTGCTGTTGAGTACCTGATCCTGTCGATGGATATGAACCCAAAGAAAAAATGTGAAAAGGAAAACCCTATCCTGGCCCCGTCCTGGTATGGATGTTTATTATATAGGATATTCCCTGACCATAAGGTACCTCCAGTAAGAAATCATCTTCGGTAAGCCCTGTTTAATGTTGTTCCTTTTTTTAAAACAGCTGGAGGGACTACACACTACGACCCATGTTGTAAATGACATGACAGTTTACCAATGCAAAACCATCACAGTCCTTGGGTTTACTTTACTGAGTATAAGATGTGCAATTCCAAGTGCTATTTGGGATTGTGAAAGCTGTAACTGCTGCACTGTTTAAAGAGTACCCACTTTAATTATGTTTTTTCTTTCTGATTTAAGTTTCCAGCATGTTTTTCTACTTGTTTTGAGAGCCTGGCACTTGCATCACTCGCCACCAGTTTTGAAAGGAAACAAACTGCAGTTTTATGGTAGAGGCGATAATACATATTGCAAAACCCCTATTCATCCCTGTGCTGGTTAACTGTTGAAAATAACAGTTTTTTGTTTCTATCTTTCCAAGGAGTGGATTTGGAGTCTACAATTTCAGATGACAATTGAGGAAGAAAAAGCAATACACCTTTCATCTGATCTAAATTTAATATCCTTCCTGGTAGATCGGGGAGTCAAAAGACATCGGACAAGCCAACATGCAACATGGTTGCATGATTACATTATGATTTCTCTTCTGTTTACGAGCCTGTTAAGACAGTCCTAAAGCTTTAACTTGATGTACTTTTGGTTCAATTTCAACTTCTACAAAGATCAGATCATTCTTATTCAGAAGGTTTTAGTATGTAGGCCTATACACGCAATACCATTGGTTGTTGTCTATCTATTACGACACAATATTAGAAAGTGCATCATCACAGCTGTTTGACCCCATGCAAATCGTCTCTTTTATTTTTAGAGCAATTTTAAGCAGTGGCGACACAATTTTGACAACTGATGTTATAATAAGGACATGCAAGAGCTATTACCTATGCAAAAATCAGAAAAATCCATTGTGGGAATCTTGACATATAGGCCTACAAAGGTCATGATTTGTATGTTATAGCGCCCTCTATATGTCCATTCCCCATAGAGAGACATGCTTTAGTAGATTTTAAGAAAAATTGTATTTGCCCGCAATGAAATGTCATAAAATTTACACAGGATGAAGTCAGTGGGCTAAATAATCCAAATTAGTTGTCAAAAGTGTGTCGCCATTGATTTTTTTTGTTTTATTCTGGTGTTGTCATAATAAATGAGACTTTCAACAGTTGTGTCATCATGAAAGTATGAAAATGCACATGAAAACGGTTCCACTGCACACACAGCTTGTACATGCTGGTTTTTGAGAGTGGGGAATTTTGCCCTTTTTAATTGATATTTGGAATATTATCGGTGATTAGAACCACAAAACTAAACAAGAATGACAATCATAGAAAGGATTTGTTGTTCTATCTAATATTGTGTCATATTGGATGGGGCAGTCCAATATTGACTGCTCATGATAGGCAAAACAACAAATCATTTCTTTTATCCTCTAAATCCAGCTACGCCAAAGATCTTTCTCTTACCCTTCTTTTATTGTGGCCTGACACTGTCAGTGAATGTTTAAGGCACTCATTAAACAAGGTTAAGGCCTCCTTACAACAGGCTGCTACATGTGCTATGTGAATGAGCTTCTCTACCACCCTCTGGCCTCTCTGAAGAGGGGAGTGGAGAGCCACTTCTAATTGCTCTTAAAACTTAACCTTTCAAGGCACTGAACTAACAGCACAACTTACATTTTTGAGGAATTCCTCTGCTACTATACGTGCCCTAGAGTTGACGGCTAACTTCATTTCGCTGATTTCTTTATCAATTTCTTCCATGAACTGTATGACAAAGTCTACTAGCTTGTGCTTTTACATGGTCTCTGTGTGGAAGTTGGTGATCATTAAACTTTTATGTCATAACCCTAGAGCAGGAAGAAAAAGAAAATAAACAAAATGTGAATATTTTAATTCAATATCTTTGGTACACAGAAACACTATTGCCTCCTCCCGCTTGGCAGTTGAGGTTAGGTTAAAAGTTGCATCTCCAAAAACCTCTAACCTATTTATGTGGATATATCAGTATTTTGCTTTGGAAACAGGATTTACGCCTATGATTGGCAGATATTTGGTTCCTAGCCTTTAAAACAATATAAATTGTGTGTGTTACTAGGCAGGACAAGAGTTTGGGAAAACAGTATGGTACATAAAATGCACTGCACATTAATTACAAGCCAAGGAATGTTTGAAGAATTCAAGCAGTTTTAACAGAGGTAACATAATACTTCATGCCACAGCATGGTTCATAAACAGGTTCAAAACAGGGGTGTTGTTTTCCACAGAACTACAACCACCCAAGGTAATAGTATACCCTTGGAAACGCTGATATGGAACTAAAGTTTAAGTTGTTATATTTCTATATCACAACTTCTCCACTGGATCTCTATACAATGATTGGAAACCTGGGCTTCGTAATGTGAAGCACATGACCATATCGGTAATCCAAAAGAGCCCAAGCATGTGTTTAAGAGCTGGTCATTTACAAAATTGTTCCATTGAAATGTTGATATGCGACGCAACCCCTACCGAAATCAAGCCAAGTCATGAGTCATTGTATGTTGCGGCGTATGGGGATGGCCATGTCTCTAAACGTGCACCCGGGATACAACTTCTGTTAAACAGTGTCCTCGAATGGTATTGTTTCGGTAGACCTAGATGTCCGCCCGTTGCTCATTCATCTAATATACAATTACCTGTTGTTAGCCAATCCATTGGTAAAGAGATCATTGTTACAGTGTGGACTGCGATAAAACTCGCGACCCCTTTTCTACTGTCCACGTTTCAATGGATTGTTAGTGGGTAGGCACCTAAAAACCTTTGTTAATCACAAAATGATATCTAAAATACCCTCTTTACATTTTTTCTCATATCACTGAGGTTTAAAAAAGTGTATTTTCTGCAATAAAAATTCTAACGAACCTTTCGCTCCTATCCTTTGTATGCTCTACGAAGTTCAAAAGGATGAGGCTTGTGGCGAACTTGCACGTGATATATTCGCGTATGGGATATATTTCCGGGCTTCTGTTTCGGGTATTACATGTGGCGTGTAAATATACCACCGGGAATAAACATGGTAGCTTCCCTGATCGTTGTACAGTTGTGTATAGGTCGGCATAAATCTGGATTTTTTCGCAAGGAATACTCAATGGCATGAAAACCATCGTAGAGCTGGTATCGGTTGTGTTGTCTTTGTCGACATGTTGGTAAATCAAATAAACCCATGGGCGACAATTGTCGACAATCAATCTTTAGAATGCCAATTTTAATTGTGTTGTTATTATACTTTATAGCCCACAAAGTGTTTAGATATTGAGCCACTTGTAT
Organism: Ophioderma brevispina; assembly: GCA_023653785.1. Taxonomy (NCBI): domain Eukaryota; kingdom Metazoa; phylum Echinodermata; class Ophiuroidea; order Amphilepidida; family Ophiodermatidae; genus Ophioderma; species Ophioderma brevispina. Next base: position 3,764 of record JAMKCH010030935.1, on the reverse strand, counting down.
GGGAAAAAAATTAACCTCACTTTGACTCTTTCACTCCAACAACTTGCTAGCCTGGCCATTGGGAGGTGTGCCGTTGAAATTATTTGAACCATCTATACGCAAAGTGGGCCAACTATGGGGGTATGGGGCTATTTATAAAATAATTTTTCTTTTTTGGAATATATATAACAAAACTATTTTCACAGATTTGCTAGAATTCCTAATTGAAACAGGTTACTGGGGGTGAAAGTAAAAAAGATGGTTAAATTCAAGATTCCATAAAGTCAATCGGCGTGGGAATTACAATTATTTGATTGCTGGATAGGCTGGTTAACAAAAGTGATAGGCTCCTCCATGGATATTTGCTTGTGACAAATTTCCATGGTTGTCGCCATCCCAGGAAAAGTACATTGTCGCCAACCTTGTCGACAACAGTCCTTGTCAATACAGCCCTAACCATCTGGTACGTTTTATTTAGGGATTATTTCATTATATAAGTGCCGATAGATTTATACCATAAATGCTTTAATGATATCTTTAATTTTTTGTTTTTTGATGCCAGATATAACACAGCTCTTTAAAAAGGGAGCTACTACTGGATCCAGCTAACTATCGCCCAGTATCGTTGACAGAAATTGCTGTAAACTCCTTGAGCATATCGGTTGAAAGGCCAAAATCTGATGAGACACCGAATAAGATAAATATCCTGGCGGACAAATCAAAATGCATTCAGGAAAAAAACAGATCATGGGGGTCCCAATTATTACTTCACAACCCAGGACTGGGCTATAAGAATTTTGACTGCAAAACTACCATGTCTGCGTCCTAGACTTTTCCAAAAGCATTTGATTTATGTAATTCCGCACCAACGTCTCTTGGCAAAAAATGACTTCTACGGTGTTCGCTTTAACATCAAAAAGTGGATTGCTGGATTCCTAACTGGGCGCCTCCAACGTGTCTGTTTGAAATGGACAATGCTCCAAGCTGGCAACCAGTTCTTAGTGGTAACCCCGCAGGTACCGTTTGGGGCCCTCATATATTCCTTTTACACATTAATGACATTCATGAGAATATTAACAGCACGACAAGACTATTCGCCGACGACTGCCTCTGTATAGACAAATCAATGGTCATGAGGATGAAATGAAAAAAGTTCTCCCACAAATGATATGGACACCATGGTCAATTGGTCCCAAAAGTGGGGCATGCAATTTTAAACCCATTCTAAATGCAAAACCATGAGGGTACCCAGGAAAAGAGCTCCAGGTATAACATCGTACACAATCCTTGGAGTCACTTTGGGGAACACATCTGAAACTGATGTGTACATTGGTATCAAACATTCAAATAATCTCGTTGAATAAGTAAACAAACATTCCACAATGATGAAAGCATCCCGTGTACTTAATTTCTTGAGAAGAAATTTTCATCACTGTTCAGACGTAAACAAGAAATTGTATCTCCACTCTTGTGAGGACGCATTTCGATTTTTGATTGCTACTGCGATGGGACCGTACACTGCCAAACCAAAACACATTGCTGCTATTGAGCGTAATCAAAAACAAGAAGAACGTTCGTTACAAACACATATGGTAAAGATACCAGTGTCACCGTTCTACTGAATACACTGGCATGGGATACCCTTCAACGCAGACGTGAGGTTCATCGCCTGACTCCTGCCTGTACAAGATGATTAACGGGCAGCTTGAAAATTCAACTACCGGAAATTACACCAGACCTGCAAACCTGACAGACCAGAAGAGGACATCAGACCAATCTATATTCAACCAGCAAGCACCGATGTATACGCAAAGTCCTACTTCCCCAGGAACCATTTAAAAGCATGGAACCAACTCCACCCTTTTGCCGTTCTTCGACAAATCCTGCTAACCTTCATATCTTTTATTTCAATTTAACGTCCACCTCCTGCCACATCCAGTAAAACTCTACCAACCAGGGGTATTTGGAGGGAACACCCAACCAAGTACCAGTAATCCTCAGTATGGTACAGCAGTATTGCAGGATACTATGTAAAATATTAAGCATTCTGGATCCTGAATTTTATTACAAAGTTGTGATTTTCTGTATGAAGGACACAGATTTATATAGCTATTTCACACAGTCATTAGTATGTGGACAATTATTATGGATATGCAAAGAAATCAATTTGGTAGAAAATTAAGGGCTGCATCCTCAGGAAATTACGCATGTTATCAATTCATGGAGAAGCTACCGTTCGGATACTTACTACAACACGTAACTGAATGGAGAGTCATATCTTTGAACAATGCAGTTTACTTCCTTTTCTGTCAATTCTTCAGTTGAAGAAAGTAACTTATGAGGGTTCTACGGACTTATACTTCACTTTTAAACCATCTCTGCAAATTTCAAATATTTTGACTCTTTCGAATGAATAGCGTCTTTAAGAAATGACAAAAATTGACCAAAATTCATCTTTCAGCGAGTATACTCGCCTGCCGCATGCAAAGAGTTAAGAATCCAACCTGTTCTTAGAACAGAAGAGCAAGTCTTTCAAGAGAGGAAACACAACAGGCATATCTTAGTTTAGTTTTGTAGAGCAAGGTTATAGAATTAAGCTGCCTAAATTGTAGTTTGAACAGTTCAAACTATTCTGAGACGAAACATGGAAATAGAAATTGGCAACAGAGGGCATAACATGACATGTTGATTTCAACTGAAATTACAACCCACTTCTTTACAGAGTATCTTTAATGTTTCTAAACTGATACTTACCATAAAATTTGCCCTAAATACAAAGAACACATTCAGGCAGAAAAGTTATATGGCATTATTTTCCGTCTGCTATTTGGAAAAAAAGTGACAGCTGAAAATATTCAATTAGGCATACTGTCTCTTGGCATGAGTTAAGTTTCATTCTAGGAAACTAAGAACAGCTGACAAGGAAACCAAATGCACCAGCGTGTGGAATTATGCTTATTTATGACCGCTTACTTTATGGTGTACCGGCAATATCCATGTCTAAACATACTTAGGAAGGTTGATAAGGAAAAGGAAATGATTGTTTCCATTACTGATGCAGTGTGTGACACTATACACCTGAGGCTATTTAGGAATGACAAGATACAACACTGGGAACCAATCACCCTGTACGATGATTGGCTGTATCTGGTGTATACTTACAAAAAAGTTGAGCTAAAAGGCCAAGAAAACTTGATTATTAGCACAAGGAGGCTTTGTATTGTGCACCATTTAGTATACAGAGGCCATAATGAAAATGTTGGGAAAGAAAAGTGAACTCTGCAGACACAATGTTTTTCTAAGAATTGTGGGTATTTTCTTGGCCATACGCAGGATTTATTTGGGGGGGGTGCGGGACTTTAAAAAAGTGGACTTTTTTGCTAAAAGTGGATCTAACCCCCCAAAAACGTCCTTTTGGGGACTTTTTGAACTTTTAATCAACAAAAAGTGGACTTTCTTGTAAAAATTTCTCTAAATTTTTGACCTTTTTATTAAAAAAATCAGCAAAAAGTGGACCTTTTACCCCTTTTGAGGGAATTGGGGGTGCCCAACTCAGAGATTTCAAAAGAAGGATTTTAACCAGGTTTAATGCTACAATCATTAAAAAAAAATTTTTGCCACACTTTGATTTGCGGAAACAATTGAACCCCTCTCCCCTAAGGCAGTGTTGATCTGAGCCATGTTGTTAGCAGCCTTGCCAGGTCTCCCAACAATGATTGATGGGGGAATGGGGAAGGATATGGCAAAGAGGAAAACCCCTGCTCGATATTGAACAATGACTTGCC
>JAMKCH010030934.1:0-34031 GCA_023653785.1 Ophioderma brevispina | reverse complement strand
CGCCGGCAACCCCCAAACAACGGTGCACCACCCGCCCCACACCCCCAACGTAACCTGACCCAGTAGGCTGACCTCGTCCCGCACCACCCTTACTGAGTCTGGACTTCACATGACAACAAACAGGCTGAAAAACAGATAAGAGTACACAAAGCTAATCAATAATGGTTGTACAGCACACAATGGAAAATACTAAGTGGCAATTAATAAAACACAAAAAATTATATTTCTGTTAAAAATATGAAAATATAAATATGAATCACATGACCAAACCCCTTACTTGCATGCCACCTAGACACTTAGGCCTGTAATAGATGGGTCAACTTTGAGTTACGATATGGAATGTGTAAGGCACTTGTCTTCAACCCAGTGAACACCTGCGATAAAACAGCATCAAATTTATACGACGTCCAAAGTAAATAAGGTTTAAGTGAACGAGCAAAGAATGATGTGCACGAAGCATTCACATATTAATCAAATGCAAGTTATCAGGGGTAGCGCTGCATGGTAAAAGTAGGGGTACAGTGGAAGATAATTGGACCCCTCTTAACACCACTTTAGTATGAAAACAAGGGGACCAAACCAGAAAACAAGGGGACCAAATGTGATTAAATTGAGTTGATTAAAATGTTGGTTCTCGAACCATGGCATAATTTCCTATAGCTCCAAGTCATGATCAGAGTGTACTAATTCACTCCATTAATGAATGAGCGTTGGGAAGTGCACCTTTAAGTTTAATTCACCTTCAATCAAAAAAGGACTATTTCGACTTGTCACTCAATATCTCCCAAAAATTACACAACCAAATCAAAAGAGAAATCAAGGCAAAACAGAAACACTGCAACAGCACAAGAAAGAAGAGGCAAACAGAATTGACTAGAATTTTATGAAAAGAAAAGTTTCACTAAATAATTAATTATGCTTACAAGGCATTTTTTACTGTTTTATTTCAAAGTTGCCCTGTTCTCACCTTTGCATCAAAGTTCACAAAACTTTTGAGGCAACATCACACAAAGCAAAAGGGCTTCAAACAGGCCGTCATGTACTACACTTTGTTAGCCTAGCCTAGGAAATACATCGCCACGGAATTTTTTTTTTTAGTTTGAGAATTAACTCGAAATGCCAACTAATCAACAGAAAAATAGATTCGCTACTAACCAAAATTACCCAGGGTTTGCATTTTGAAAGCTTAAAAATGATGAAATTCTTGAGGAAAGTTTCGCATCAACATCAATTTATGTCAGGTTGGCCATTTTGGACTCCTTAGCTTGGCAATGATGGCATACTCCTTAGTTTGTCATGAATGTGTTTCAGAAATTGGGTTGCAGTTTGCCGATTGCGTTAAGCTGTCATTATGGAAATGTTTGGTATAGCAAATGATGTTTTGATTGGCTAACCAAGTTAAGCGGCCCATCAAAGGAGTGTTGGGATGAATAAACTTGTGATGGATATCTGGACAGGTACGGCAAAGAATCCAGCTGAGACAACTTGCGCTTTAAAAATATTAAGGTTTGTGAATCGGGACATATTTTTTATCTCTGGTAAGGAAGAAAAATTGGGAGGTTTCCAATCCCACATAGAACATGGAAGTGTGGTTTGCCTGCGTCCAGATGAAATTTGTGGCCTCCAAACCCCCTCTGATTGTGAGATTCAGTGCGTCCATAATTAGCTAATTTTCCAAAATCACGTCCTCGGACGCAGAAACGCAGAAAACGCGACCCTGCAAGTTATATAAAACAGCAAATGGCATTACAGAATAAGGATGTAATCCCTATTCCAAAATAGACAGCACTATTTGGTAAATTAGAAAACAAAAAAAAAAAGAGAATTTTTCCTAAACTGAGCAAAAAGAACTTTCAATATTGGTCATGTTTGGAAAAAAGGGAACTTTTTGCATGTTTGTTTGTTTGGTTTGGCAACACCGTTGGAAATCCCCAGACTTGGCATTCAAGACTAAGCATTCAATATTGTGAGTGTACATTAAGACAAACTATTGATATTACTATTTTGTATTTATATATTTTAATATTGGTGACAATGTTAGGGCCCTGTTGACAAACTCAAAAAGAAATTCTACAAAAATTAGTCTTTGTACAAGCTGAGTTTGATTGTTATGACATACCAACCCAAAAAAAAAAAAATAACACACCGAAATGCAGGGTTCAAGCTTATTTCCCCAAAAATTTATTGAATATTGACTTGATTTCCAGATAGGGATGAATAAAGGATGGGATTAAGTATTTGCCAAATAATTTTATAATTAAAAAAAAAATATGTGATGTATTTTTTCAGGGAATCTTGATAAGGCCTAAAAAAAAAAATGTTTTGCTTGGCGTAACATAGAAAAAAAAGGGAGGTAGGTCGGATTTTTTTTTTGTATGTTTCACATACCAGAACACAAATATATGACACACATACAAAAACAAATGGCCATCTTCATTTTTCTGTAAAACATCTTTTTATTTGTCAGTTTGAATGTCCTGCAATCCTTTGGCGTACCGAAGTATGACGTCATTAAATTACTTTTTTGTATTCAGCGTTTTCATGGACCATAAAAAATGAAGTTAGGGTCGGCGGTAAAAATGGGGTGGTCGGGTTACGCCAAATCAAACAATTTTTTTTTTAGCCTAATCATTGAGCAAATCAGGGGGCAATGCTTTATTCCTTTCAATATCAAATATTGTTAATATGCTGCCTATGTTCCGTATCAATGGATAAAAATAACAAGTGAAACAGAACTGGATTTGGTATAACAATTAAAAGTCTCAATAACTGTCATGTGAAAGAGAAAATACAGATTGATAAGAATGTTTGCATTGTGCTAAATCAAATGTGTAGTGTTTTTAGTTACAGACTACGAACCTACACTATTTGCGCCCATGTTCTTAAGTAACACACCGAGGTCAGAGCTAAGGTGGGACACTCAAAGTTTGTTTTCGTAGGTGTTTGGCAGGAAACACCAATTTGTGGGCTAGGAAAACTTTAAGTTTGTTGTAAAAGTAGAGGCTTCAAAACTGAACTTGAATATATTTGGGTCTATACTCTTGTAATTTCTTGAACATATGGATGTATATCCACTTCCCACCCAAACAATGTGGCATCAAATTGCATGAAGGTCCAGTTTCAAGCGGGGCAAGAGATATGTGCATGAATGGCTAAAGTATAGTAACTAAAATTAAGAAAGGTGGTGGACCTCAAGATTACTAAATGTTTGTTAAAGCGCTTAAAGGCCAACTCATAGACTTCAAAATATAATTTTTGGTGTACTAAGAAAAATAGTCAACAAGAACTAATGATAAATGGATTTCTCACAGTATGTGGAAACTATCAGGTATGTGAAAAAGAAAAATGGATTTGTTAGAAATTTGAGGGTCCATCTCGGGAAATCTATGAGTACCCTTTAATATTTTGGATTTTTCACTCAAAGTAAAGCTCCAGAGGGTTTTGAGAACACACATCCCATACCACATTTAACCTTTGGGCTTTCTCCCTTCTTTTCTCCAGTATTTAACTGTCCCAGGGTGTGAGTGACTTATTATAGCAGCAGACTTTACTAGGGGTCTGACCAGTGGCACCAGTCTTGGCTATCATCTCAGAACCAGCACAGATCTACAAGAGTCAGGACCCATAGGAATGTATCCTTGGATACCCTTATTGATGCCTTCCACAGATAACATCAGAAGTAGATGAGAACGAGAACTGTCAAATGGAAAAAATAGAGTGTAACTAGAGACTAATAGGCATGAAAACAATGGGCTTCAAAAATAGCAGGAAGCTACATCTTTTGTTTGATTGTAGCAAAGAACAATAACATTTCCACATTCAAATACAAACTGATTGTACATGTCTCACGCATGACGTCTAAACCTCCCTACTATGGCAGGGCCTTCCAAAACAGTATGAAAGTGGAGGCGGGCTGAAGCTGTTATGATCCCAGTAAGAGACGAAAGTGGAGGAGCAAAGCAAGCAGAGCATCTGTAGCAGGGGTCAAGGACCTGCTTAAAGGAATTAGTGGTATAAATCTATCGGCCACTATATAATGAAATATCCTAAATCTGACGTACCAGATGGTTTTTCATGGTCATTGGAGTGTCTTGCGAAGAAACCACCATTGTCATGCTTAATTTTCGTAGCAGGATAGACGTTTGAGGAAGCCGTCATGTTTATTATTTACGCTTCGTTTTGCCACAAGTCGTGTTTAGTCTTTCACACAACCGATCGATGTTCGCTGGTGAGTCAGTTCTGACCCGTACGGAAAGACTATCGAGTTAATTTTATGTCAGGCGTCAATTTGAAGCTGTACCCACCCTCCTCACGTCATCACCTTTCTTCACCTGGGCCAATTATTTATCACGTCATGATTTCACCACTACTTCACTTGCTTTACAAAAAACAAAGTCACGGGATCACTATATACTGGCAAAATTGGTTAGTCCAGGGCTTCACCCTTTGTTAGTCCAAAGTGACGCTTCACTTTGTCAATTTTGAAGATATGAAGCTTCACACCTGTTTAACCATACTGAAAAAAGACATAGTTCAAGCTTCACGTGTTCCTCATACGTGCAATTGCATAGTTTAATGCTTCAAAACGTTTCACCTTCACTAGTAGCTTTTGATGTCTTTTCAAGCGTCGTCTTTCACAATCATACTTCACCAATGTTCCACTTTATTTAAAGACCATGACTATTGTGAAAACTGTTCTGTTCCAGACAAGTGTTCCAGGTGGCCATGTTAGCTTGACATGGGTTTTAATAATGTACACTACAAAAATGATCATGTTTGCATTTTGATCATCATTGGAGTTATTGTGTAACCTCAGTGGTTTATAAGTGAATGTAATTTTATAAAATGCATGCATATCTAACATGTTTTTGAAACCAAGCTATTCTGATGGAAAGAAGGGAGGGATCAGATCACCAACGACCAATATTGGAAGGTCTTGGATCCACATGAGAAGGGAAGTGCAATTACATGTGGGTAGATACGCTCGACCACAAAAATACTATGTGTAAGAGACAACTTTAAGAAAATCAAAAATTAATATAAAACAACGCTAAATTTGGGGTTGGTTTTTCATATCTCGTGCATAAGGAACAATACCCATGGATTGAATTAGGTTTGTGTACAAATACATGCTTACTAACATTGTAAATAATTACAAGCTTCTTTCTTGTAAAAACATGTTTTTGCGTGGTTTACAAAGCTTGTAAGGATTTTTCCAAGAGTGATTTCACTGCTTGGGCAAATTGACCAAGAGTGAAATCCATTTCCAAGAGTGAAAAACTACATCTAAAGATTTGTGAGTTTGCATTGTTGCGGTGTGGGTGCGAGCGTGGTGGGAGTTGTGTATGTATATATGTGTGTGTGTATGTGTGTGTCTGGCTGATTCAAAAGGACAAGAGTGAAAAAATTAAATCCAAAAGATTTTGCGTTTGCATGTGTGCGGTGGGTGGGCGGCGCATGGTATGTTGTATTAGGCTATATGTGGTCTGTGTTTGTGTGTGGTGTATATATGTGTGTATGTTATATATGTGTAGTGCAGAGGAACACATCAAGAATTACATGATAGTTTCAAGTGAAATTGTTATTCTGCTTTTTGGAAAGTATATTCTCCATAGGCTTGAGTATAGGTATATATTAAAACAAAAACATTATTCACAACCAATTTCTTTATTATTTAAAAATATTTGTTTTACATTTAGATATTGGCAAGCATATAAAGAATATTTTATGGAAAGGGTTTTACTAAGTGTAAGGGTGGACAAGTATCGCCGTTCACGGTAATATCGCAATACATACTTGGGTAATCTCCCGGGGGTAATCGGATGTCCTGACGTTGAAATAAAAATTTACTTTTATTTGCTGTTAACAATTTCGCCTGAAAAAAAACGTAGCTATGATTAATTCCTTGGTTCCTAAAAATGATGAGGTAATCGAGATTTACCTTTGATGTTGCTGAAAAGTGTATGTATTCTTTACGAGGGCTACTATAAGGTGTGTGTGATTCAAGTATGCTTTTCCCGAAGCCTTTTATTTTTCCCGAAGCGTTGTATTGAGTCAGGTTTTGCAAGTTGATTACAGTAATTATTCGTTCACAAAATACCATCTTCTCTGGTGAAAATCAACATTTGACACTGATTTAAGCCGCGGGAAACATCATTAAATGCTGTCAAAAAAACTCTCCATATTCATAATATTGAAGCTAACCACCCAATCGGATCATAAGAAGGGGTCCTTCGAGGATCAATCGGCAAACAAGGAACGCATCGAATGTGCTGTCGGTAGAGCGGCACACATAAAGCCTATTACGTCTCGATGATTGACAGTTTTTACATCAAGCTCCCGTTTTCACAACAAGCGCGTTCAAGATCAGTGACGATAACGCAAGTTTAATAACACCACGTGTACGCAAATATTAAGTAAAAACCGAAAAAAAAACCTAAAATATACGAAGAAAAATAATAATATAAATTTTTAGTAAGGAGTTAAAATCTGGAAGACAAGTTTCGAGAAAATAGCAGCTCAAAAGTCAGTGGATGGAACCCTTGACGTCCGAAGTGGGAAACCAGTCGACTATGCGGCAGTACGGGCCACATGTGCGTTGGCTTACGTTCTTTCATTCAGTTCGCGAGTCGGATTTTGTAACATGGAGGGAAAATATTTCATGGTCTCTAATTGCACCGATACTTTGCCTGATAGGAATATAGGTTATCATTTAACCGAAATCCAAATCGACTCATCTTTATTCCATGTCAATATTGTTGTTTTATGTATTTTCACCCGGTTATCTCTTTGCTTTTCCTTTGCCTTTGTGTTGCCGCCCCGGGGGGGGGGGGGAACCTTTTAAGGCGGTGTGAAGGCAGCAGATGGATAACGTTACCTACGTTTAAAAGTTATAACCGCTCCTAATGCCTTTCCCCATTTTCATTGAATGAGATCGGCGCACATTCACGCTATTGATTTTCATCTTCATCCTGATGTAGGGGGCTCTACCAGTAGTATAGTTCCATTTTAAATGGTATTGTTCTCTATATCTGTTTTGAATTATGTCTGCTCTATGTCGACCTTTTAAATTACTTTACCGTTCTCTCCTTCATCACTTCCCTTGTCCCGAATATTTTTTTAACACCATTGCTACTTTTTTGTTACCCCACCCCCCACGCCTCCCATTAACCGTCACAGCAAGCGGTTACGCCCTTTTTTATTTTTCGGCAATCAGCTGATCGCAAGGGCAATTATTTATCACATCGATTTGTTTGAAGTAAAGTGTACAAAACAGTGACCCGCCCCCGTAGACCATAAAGCATTTACACTGTGTGATCATTCATGATCTCGGATTTTATCCAAAGAGGATCATGTACTCTTTCAATACAACCATTTATGCTGTACCCAATTCAAAACTGTTAGCAGCGTGGGAAGTGGATACCCCCGTGGTCAGCAAACAATTTGATTTTGATAAACAATAACTACACCAATGTGTTCTTAGTATCATAAGGGACAGTGCTGCCGACTATCTGTGTCGGTGATCCGCAGGACGGCGGTGATTCTTCATGGTGCCTTGTGAGGATTTGTGAGGAAATGCACGATTTCGACCTGTTTTCGACGCGACCGACGGTAATGGATTCGACGTCATATCACCGGAATCAAAAATCCACAGTCAAAAGTTCAACTTTCAAAAACATATAGGTCAAAGCTCACCAAATGAAAATAAAAGAACGCCAGGAATTCACTATAGCAAGAAATATATTGACCAGAAGCTTCGACGTCGAGTCGGCGTCGATATTTCGGCGAACCCGTGAGGAGGGTTGGGGGTACTACCGCCTCCAAATTCGAGCTTCCTGCCCTCCTATGTAACTATGGACCATTCTCACCCTTAATTTCAAATACAGCACTTTCAATTCATTCGTTTTCCTTTAAAATATTATTAAATCTAGTCTTATTAGTACAGGGTGCAACATTTGCTCCACGCCAGTATCATTTTTCAGAAATATCAATGCTGTGGTTTCCTTTTTCCCCCCTATGTCTCTTGAGGCATATTAACCGTTCTCCCTACTCGTTAAGAAATATCTAGTAACACGCCTTCAGATATACTGAATGAACGCGTATACTCCGTACATTGATTTTTAAAAAAGTAATGTAGATTGCTGATTACCGCCATCATAGTTGTGCTTCTCGCATCATTTTGAACCTAGAGTCTCGTGTTATTAGATAAGTTGAAGGGATACCATTCCTTTTCTTTTGTTCATCGCCATTCATGTTACGCATAACTCCAACTTTTAAGTAAGACGAGTATATTATAGCTAAGCCGGGATGGAACATAAGAATAGTCACAAAATATGTTTCAAAAAATGACTTTCTTCGCTATGCACAATGTAAATAAGGGTATTACTGGAACTATTTTGCGCCCGTATCCCCTAAGAGCGACTCGGATTTTGGTCTGTTGACGCCACACCTAAACCTCCACTTTGTAATCACACATTATTATCATATTCCCCTTCACACACATCCCCCTTCTCTTTACATTTTTTCCAATTATCATTGAGTGCGTTTACAAGTGTAGTTTTTTGCAATTAAAATTTCAAACGAACTCGCTCTTATCCTTTTGTGGACTCACCGAAGTTCACAAGATGAGCTTGTGGAAGGACCTGACTGAAGGCATGTGGTATGTTTCGCTGGCTTCTGTGTCGGTATTTAACGTGCGGCGTTGTAAATTGTACAGGGAAATAAAGATGGCAGCGTTGACGGGATGTGTGTACAACCGTTGTACATTGTCGGAATAATAAATCTGGATTTTTGCATATAGGTGTAGGAATCAACTTGAAACTTTCAGTATGTAGTTTTTTTGTTGCAACACGACTTATAGGTCGCGGTAAGTCATACCACGATGTTGCTTTAACGACCCCTGGCAATTTGAATCTGAATGTACTCTGAGAGTAGGGCTGTGACATATTCCCGGGGTAACCCGGGTACCCGCCACCGTTTCCCCACGTCTTACCCAGGACAGAATTTATCGAGCGGGGTTCCCGAAGTCACTGTAAAAAAAATACAAAGTTTAAAATTTTTACATTTGATTTTAAAAATACTCACAAGTCTCACAACAATATAACATCCTGAATGAAACATATATTCCATTAATGTTATACACAGATTGAGCAACGTGATATTGATCGCTGATGGAAAGGTTGCCGCTCTGTATTAACCGCCAAAATCGCAAACAACATTAACTAGGCTAACAGCACATTGATTATTTCTTGGGCCTCCACACTCCCTTGATGGAAATTTCCATTCACCGCATGGTTGTTTAGGTCGGCTCGTTAAGTGGTACTAGCTGTACTACGGGCTGTGTTTACGTCAATCTCAGCCGATTTGTTCCAGCTTTTTTTTGACCGGCGTGTTCCACGGATCGGTTTTACGTGGAATGGCGGTTAGGATGAAATAACGTTTAAATAAAAGAACGATTTGTAGGTAGTAATAAAGAGTTCTTCTTATGAATTACATATAACAGGTGTGTTTTCATCGCTGTTAACTTCAAACACATGGAAATATTTGAAGGTATGTATTTTCAGGAGAGATTTTTTTTTCTTCTAAACTTGGTGCCGAATTTTTCACTCAGGAGTTTCGGGTACCTGGGACTCGCCACAAAAATCATAAAAGAGTACTTTCCTCTCTTTCCTGGGAACGTCACTTACCCGTTCAGGTGCACAGCCCTAATATGAAGCTATTTCTGGTAATGTTTCAACAAATTACAGTGTTCACAAGAATGAATGTGTCATCTGCATAGCGGTTTTTGTGAATGAGAACAAGGTCACGTAAGTTACTATATTTTGGGACACGATCCACGGCCAGTGCATCCAAGTGTCATGAAAATCTCCTCAACATATGTAGATACACCAAGCAATTTATAAATATGACCAACCATTTTGGGGTCAACAAAAGTCAAATGCGGTCACCAACGTGTGGGACTATTCAAAAACCACAGTGTTTTATAAAGCATCTAACTGAAGCCTGATTTCCTGTCCAATGTTGAACTGAAATATATGCATTTCCCTTCTGAGAAGTGGACTGCCCCAAAATACCTATTTTAGCCCCCCTAAAAGATGAAATGGTCTCGGACGAGTGACCCCAGGTCACACCTGTCGACCATAAGTCTTCCTTAATTTCCCGTTTTGGCTCAAGACCACACGGACGCGCGTAATTATCATGCTGTGGGGGGGCCTGGAAGAGTGGGAAAGTCAACATTGAAAGGAAAATCAGGCTTCAGTGAGATGATTTTATAAAAACATAATGGGTTTGGAATAAATCATTTACTGAACTGATTTTCTTTACACCAATGTGACTGAAACATATGCATTAACCCCAGGTTGAATGAAATTTCTAACTCAACACCAGGAACTGGTCACTCAGTCAGAGGTGGGTGGAGCATGATATTCAGAGCAGTCAACAGAATGCAGCCAAAGGCGAGCCCTGACACTAAGCATAAAGTAACATATGTTAAAGGCCTAAAAGCAGATTAACATAAAATCGGGGACATATATGCTCACATGGCAAAAGGAATACTCCGGAGGCGGAGCATCAACAGTTCAGCAAACAGGATAGGAGACTTTATGAAAAGTTAGGAGAACTTAGTGTGTTTCTGCAGGGAGTGCCCTCGCAACGTCTCTTGGGGAGTTTGTACGTCTGGTAGTACACCGACCGGAGACGTGTGGGGAAGCCCTCCACGCCATAGCTTCGCAGATTTCAGCAATGATGATTCGCGTGAATAGGGGCCCACAGGACGTGATGTTAAGGGCAAAGGAATGGGCCGAGATTGGAAGCTCCTATCAACGCCGTTGGAATCATAAATTACAGCGCTAATCCAACTAGCAATTGTCGATTGCGAAGGCGAACCCGTGGGGGGAGGAGGGAAGCGTGTGTAAGAAACAAGGAGTCGTTCGAGCCCCTGAGGGACTAGTTCTCTACGTTTATAGTACTAAGGGCGCCGAACGGGACACGAAGGAGATCTTCCTGCACCGAAAAGAGTGACACTGAAATTTGGGGTGGTAAGCTATTGTTGAGTGTCGGAATTGAGGATGACTGTTCTTAGCCAGAAAACCCGGCCTAAAGAACAATTTGACCCATTTGTCTCGAAGAATTCTGACGTGACATCATACGAGATATTCGTTATCTGCACGAGCATCGTCTCCCAGAGGGGAGAGAACCAGAAGACTGTCTTAACGGTGACACAGTTTTGGATTTTGCCTCCTCAGCCATTGGTTCGAACGGGGCGGGGGCTTCAACTAATTAGTCTAAGACAGTATTAGGGTCCCAGGGTGGGACCGCTTTCCTGGCCGGAGGTCGTATATTAAACATCCCCTCTAGAAGGGGACGGATCGAGCCATCGTAGATTATGGTTGGTTGATCCGTCATCGAAACCTCTATGGATCGCTAAAATAGCGGACTTGTAGTTCCTGACCGTTGAAGTTTCAAGTCCGCTATCCAAGCGATCAGTGAGAAATTCAGCTGATATCGGCTACAGCTGCTCCGGTCGGGACCACGGGCCACACCCTCGTCGCCCACACCAGCGGAAGTAGGGTCCAAGACGCTTAGAGTAAGCGCGTCCATGCGTGGGACTTCCTTCTTCCCGCTGATCGGAGGAGGGCACAGCCCTCTGCAAAAAGCCAGAATCTCGGCATCGCTGTCGGATAATGGCCACCCAGTCAACGCTAGGTGCTCAGCGACAGACTGGCGCTACCTCCGTCCGGAAGGGACACTAGGAAGGAACGGTTCGGTAGACGAACGGCGGAGCCGTCCAAGCGATCCACCGAGTGGACGAAACCAACCAAACCCAGCTGTTTCGGCAAAAACGGGAAGCGTTAAGGATTGACACGGTACGCCTCACGACCCAATGTTCGGAAACTACATGGTGTTTGTTGATCGGAATTGGTGGAAAGGCATAGGCCGTGAACCCCGACCAGTCTATCGCCAGAGCGTGTGACTGCGTACGCACCCGTGTCGTGGAGTCCGGTGCAATACAGAGGGAGTTGGTGACTCAGGTTCGATGCGAACAGGTCGAGATCTGAGGAACATATAATCTCTCGAAGATCTCCCGCACGAACATCTCGGTTCAGTATCCATTCCGAGGGCCGTCATACCTGCCGCGCGGGGAAAGATAGTCGTCGGCAAGGAAGTTGACGGCCCATGGAATGTGTACTGAGGACAACGTGATGGCCCGGTCCCGACATCACGCTATGAGACGCATGACATCGAGACACAGGGACCGGGACCGAGCTCCGCCCTGCTTTGTTGATGTTAGGCCACCACGGTGGAGATGTCTGTCTGTACTAGGATACTGGAGTTGGTCACCATCGCCTCGAGTGAGAGCTAGAGTTCGTTCTACCGCCCACAAATCGCGGCGATGACATGGGCACTGAGCTCGGTCCGGGACCACGTCCACCGAGGCGCTGAGGTCTAGGTGAAACCCCCAAAACCCGACTTCGACGCGTTCCGTCGTGATAAAAAATCGACGGGGGGCGCGGGGAAAGAAATTCCCCGAGTCAGATTGGGGCGGTGAGGCAACATGCCAGGTTGGTCCCGGATCCCCGAGTTGAGGGGAATCAGCCCGGGAATCTGGCGGTGCTTGATCAGGCCTTGTAGTGTAGCCCGAGGTGTCATTTGAATAGCCTCATATGGAGGAAGCGACCCCAGTACGTGGACCAAGGTCGACGAGACTGTGCCATCAAAGCCTAGGAACGGCGAAGCAAGTCTTTTAGCGGGGGCCTGCTTAAGCAGCGCCATGGATGACGCAGTCTGAGTGACGGACATCCACCAGATCGGCCGTCGGTTAATGCCATTATGCCCTGGAGCACAGAGTTGCAGCGAGCCACCCCGAACCTAGGTCTTGACGAGGGGTAAGGCTCGATTTGTCGAAGTTGACAATGGAGCCCAACCTCTGCACCACCTGAACGGTACGACTGGACATCTCGGCCGTCGCCTGGGGCGACGGACCTTAGATTAGCCAGTCGTCCAGGTAATGCAAAGGTTGACCCCCGGACGACCTGAGGAAGGAGTGCCCACCTTCACTGGTCACTAGTTTGCGAAAAGGGGAGGTATGAGGGGGAAAGGTAATGAAGGGAGGAAAGTTAAAAGCGGAAGATGCGAATAGGAGATTGATATGAGCCATCAAGTGCAGCGAGGTCTCGTTTGTCTTTGGCTTGACTGTGACGTGTAGGTAGGCGTCTTCAGATCCAAAAAGACGCCCAGCTCCCCTTCAAAAGACAGCGCAGGATCGACGCAGAGGGTTTCCATCCTGGAATCTTCTGAGGCTTGATGTACTGATTCAGAGGCCTTAGGTTCAGGATGGGGATGCCAATCCCCGGGTCTTTTGGAGCCAGAGAACGTCGACCAAAACCCCTCGGTGAAGGGGGTTGACCGGGGAAATGGCACCCCTCGCCAAGAGCGCCGAGACCCCGTCCAGAAGAAACTTGCGGTGTTGGGATAAATAGGATGAAAAAGCGCTATAGGGCCGGGGATCCGGGGGGGCGGGGTTTAGGAGGTTAGCGGTCTTGGATGGGAAGTCGCAGGGGGTTTGCGGTTGAATTCTTGCGATACCCCCGTTCCCCACATTCAGCACCCAAGGTGCGCGAGAAATGGCTGGCCATTCCCGCAGTAAGAACTTAAGCGGCCGCCCACCGGTGGTGGTAAGGCTCCCTCCAGAAGGAGAGACCCCGCGGGCGCCGTGCCCTCAGGAAAAGGATTCATTCACATTCAAAGGAGTACCATTAATGTTGGGGAGGGGGACGAGAATTCGGCCTGGCAAGGACTTAATGAGAAGAACAGGTCAAAAGAGAGGTACGACACCGCCAGAGAGGGGGACCGGAGGATGGGAGGGAGGTGACGGAGCAAAGACAACCGCCCACGCTCGCTCTATGCTGTTCGAGTTGTGGGTAGGAGTCAGAATCAGGATTGGGATACGGAAAGGAAATGGATTAGACGGAGACCGAGACGCGCTTATTTTATCCCCCCACCTTCTTCTTAGCACAAAAGATCTCCAGGAGGAGATCTTGCCTGAGCCTCTTGGAGGGCCTGCTCCGACTCCACACGCTCCGGCTTGAGGGCAAGATGGGAGTGTAAAAGCCATCTCTAACTAACAAGAACATGCACCAGAAACTAGAGGGGCGTACCGTTTGACTCGGGCTGGTCTTATGAGACCTCCGATGCAAGATCGGAACTCAGGTGCGCAGAGTGAAGCAGGCGTTCTCGCGTCGCAGGAAGCTGAGGCGAAGCGCCAAACGCCAAAGACATTTGAAGCCCTCTCTGTGGGATAGCTTACGTTTCTGGACATAGAGAGAGTGTCCTTAGGACGGTCAAGGCAATCAGGAGGCTTCCGAAGAGAAAACTCCACCCTCGCCCCACCGAGGATCACCGAGGAGAGAGGGGTGGACAGAGGAAAATCGAGATGACTCCCCAGGAGTGCACACCAAAGAAGACAGAGGAGCTGCGCGAGCAGAACATAAGACGGGGCGAAATAGTCAAATTGCGCGCACAAGCAAGAACGGGGGAAGAAAAGGAGGACACAGCAAAGGTTTAAGGGGGAGAATAACCTAGAGTCGGTGGGGGCACCCTTGTGTCGTTGTGCAAAATTGGTGCTTAGGTCCCCAAAGATCTATGGTCGGAGTCCTCAGGAAGGAGTTGAAGTCCCTTTCGGTAGTTAGTTTCAACAGACTTGGCGAAAGATTTCACTGGGTACGAAGAGAGCTTCTGAGTGATCTCCCCGGAGCGCTTCCACAAGAAATAAAAGACCAACGTCGGGGAAGCCACAACGCCTGGACGCGTTTCGGTAGGGGGACTAGGGAAAGCCCAGATTGAGCTGTCCCTCCTCCGCATGTCGCTCAGGCGCGCAAGGCAGGGCAAGAGACTCAGAAGCCATGCGAAGCCACATGCACGGGGTGCACGTGGGAAGCAGATCCACCTCCTCCTGCCTCCTAAGCTGACGCGGACGTAGAAGGCTGCGAAGGAGTATCACCTAAGGGAACGAAACACTAGAAGAGAAAGAAGGGAACTATGAAATTAACTTAATACGATACCTAACCGTCAAGAGAGGGATCAAGATCCATCACCTCGATAAAAGAGAGTTAAAACGCGAACAAAGAGACCCCAACACACGTGATTGTGAGAAGTGAGTTGACGCGCCACACCCCGTAAGGAGATACGCCGACGCAGTTACCCTAAGGATGCTCACGACGACCCAGGCACTTTCTCCCTTCCGCCAATTCACCCGAAGCTACTAGCATGTTTAAAGACAAACTCTAAATTTAAGGCATCCACCTCCCATCCCCCCAACGAGGAAGGAATGAAAAACCAAACGACGAAGGGCCCGCCGGTACTGTGAAAAGGTAGCGAGGGGAACAAAAGCCGAGGAGAAAAAAGGTCCGGAGGAAGCCAAACAAAAGGAAGAAAGAGACGCAGCCGAGAGGGACAAAAGAAATACCAAGCAGGAAGAGGAGGGGAAGAAGGAGATTACAGAGGGGAGACAACTGAAAAAAAGAACGATAAAGGAAGAGCGGTGGTGGTCCGAAAGGAAGAGAAGGCAGTGGGGAAGAAACAACAAGTAAAAGGCAGTAAGCCGATTAGGGTAGTGGACGGGGGTTAAAAGCCCTGCCCCGGCCCGGTACCAGGCTGTACCACCGCAGCTTGACTGGCTCCCAGAAAAGGAGAACAATCTGCTGCGCAGCTGCCACAACTGCCCGCTCGCAAGCGGGTCAGAAGCAGCCCGACAGGTCACCTGGTGCCTGCGGCTGGGCCGCCGGCGGCGGAAAGGCGCGGTCGTGTTATGTGGCTATAGCCTGGAGGGGCTCCAGCAGCGGGAGCCCCGGTCGAAAGGGGGACCTATACCAGACTGACCAACCCCAGCAGTCCAGCCCGAATGGGGTGGGGGGATGAGAAAATAAGTAACGGGAAAGAGAGTGTACGTTAAAGGAGAAGGTGGGATGTGCGACGGTGGGACGGTAACTGGTCCCCCAGCGGGCTGGGTAGGCCAAGAAGGACTGCCACGCAGGAAGGAAACGAAAGGGAGTGACTAGGGGAAAAAAAAGGGAGAGATAAGGCCGGGGTATTTGTGTAGTGTCGGGGGTGTAGGGAGACGTACAAAACAACTGCGGCCGTACCGCACAAGGGATTTAGGGATACCCGAGCCAACGCCCCAGGGTTTGCCGAAAGGAACATACACGATGTAATGGCCACCGTGGTTGCGGGTAGAAGTGCCCGAAGACACCGGGACCGCAACCACGCTAGGTGTGGACGAAAACGGCGATGGATCAGCCCGGGAGACCAGGGCCACAACCAATCACCACTACAACCAACGGAGTGGCCCAGCACGCGCCCGCCAATCCCCCTGGGGGGATTGGCAGAGCAGGCCGCGCCAGACTGACACAGGAGCGCCCCTAGGGCTGAACCAGGCGAGACAGCGGCCCTGGGGGATGAGATGAGGGATGGAGGACAGAACGCCTCACCATCAGCGGTCGCGAAGTAAAAACAGCTAGCCGAAAGCTAACCCAACCTTTTGGGAGCACCCAGAGCAGCATCGGCTGCTTGGATGGACCCCGGACCGGAGCCCGACTACCACCCCCCCTCCAACGGGTACGTCAAAGAGCGGGCGTTTCGTACAATGTTCAAATGATTGCCCATTGAAACATCCGGCACAGACAATACAAAAAGAGGGAGAAAAGGTAGGTGAGGGAAAAGGGGCGAATTGTGGCTTTGAAAAATAAAGGGGATGGGTATCCCAATCAGGAAGGGAAGCTGGGCAGAGAACGCATTGTGCGAATAAATGACGGGGTTGTTGAGCGTGAGTTGCTAGTGGAGAGCGTGCGCAATGAAAAACCTGTACAGGAAAAATAACAAGAGTGCCGTGGAGGTCTCCGGTACGGCAAACGTCAGGACACAAAAACCAAACTCGGTTACTGAGTCACCAACGGTTTTTAAAGATTTTTTCAAACACAGTTTTCTTACATATTTTATTAAGTAATACCAACAAGGCATATAATAAAATAATAAAAAAACAAAAGACAAGATAAAGTATTGAGAAAAGCAAGAACCCGCGCTAAAAATAATAAACAAAACAACTCACACATAGTCAAAAGGCATCCAAAGCGCAACAACGTGCGTCAATGGCTGCCTGTGTTTTTACCTTATTGTCCCCGCTACACAGATCACATGAAGGAAAATAGGACAAAAAATAAACCGAGCTATCAGAAGGCCGTGTAAAAAATGGATCCCGATGATGTACAATTCCGAATAGGAGCGCTATATAAACCAGTATATAATCCAGATAGATATGATAGTAGTAGGAGGATTCCGTATGAGACGGAAAACTAGTCCAGTATATAAAAATCTCAAGTTATAATGTTGGCTGCTAAAGGACAGGCTGGGTAAAAACGCGTCCGTTTTGAATGGCGGCCCCCCAAAACGGAATTGGGGAAGGGTAATGGCTAACAGGGTGACCTGGGGTCACGGTGAGGACCATTTCATCTTCTGGTCGGGGTTCGAAAAAGAGGTATTTATTTTGGGGCATTCCACTTCTCAGAACGGGAAATGCATATTATTTCATAACTTGGTGTAAAGGAAAGCAGTTCAGTTATATGATTTACCCAAGTACCCTTGCTAGCGACCAGGCATGGGAGGGACACGATATGCTCGATTGGGCATTGGGGATTTCCAAACGGTCATTGGGGAACGGGGAAATGCTAAGGGCATTTTACTATGGCAAGTTCGGTCCCCAGTGACATTAAAAAATAAATTTTCTTAAAACCTTTGTTCAAAAGCTCCTAGTAATCATGATAAATATGAAGAAAACAATATTGGTTCAAAATCCGTCGGGGTTGAGTGGATACCCCCGCTGCAAAAATAGTGTGGTAATTTCCAATAAGGCCATTAGATTAAATATTTGTGACCAGGCCTAGTCTTTAGTCAAATTCTGTGTGTAACCGTTGGTTCGATATGCGTAAGAGCGCTCCTCCTCCGTTATGTCTTTGAAACAGACTATAGTACCCGGAAGTTGAGGCTGTTTTGAATTTGCTTTTGTGGTTGATAGTTGGCCTGTTCCTACCCATTTGCATCCAAGTATCCAAGATCCCACCTTTAAACTGAAAGGAAATAATACTTTCAATAAATACAAATCAAAACATATGTACCTAGTTGAATTCATCTTGGTTGCAGCAACTATTCTATCTAGCATCTCACGTTTTCCATCATTTTGGTGATGATCATCCCTGTCCTAAACCTTACCATCTGACAAGCCTTTGATGCACAGCTTCTTGCCTTGCATCTTTATGTCTAGGCCTCCCTTGTCTCTCTACTTGTCAGGAAGTCTGGAAGATGTTCATTATAGACTTCCATCATGGACACCTGAAAATTGAAATGGAGATTTCGGAGATGAGGAAAAATGAGTGATGTGGGATCAACACGAGACAATCTCTCACATGGGGGGGGGTGGACATTCTAACATAAAAAAAATACATCGCACGTCCCGGAACTTGGGCTAGGCCGTGGCAGTTTGTGACTGGGGCAAAGGTTCACATGAGGTACCAATGGTCACATGGAGGTCACCACAGGTCACATGAGGTAACCAACAGGTCACCCACCCTGCCCCCCTTTCCACCAAATTACATCATCGTGCCCTTCCGGAACTCATACGACATGCAATAATTAGGCACCTTCAGTGATTTGCTAAATTTCAGGAAAATCGAAAAAAAAAATCCACAAAAATCAGATTTTTGATGTCTGTACAATACAGGATCCTAACATGACCTGCAAATGATTAGACAGAAGCCACCTAAATAAGGACAAAATCAGATTTTAGGCACTACTGCCGTAGGACACTTGCTACAACACGTATTGAATGGAGATCCATATATTGGGCCACCGCTGTTCCTTCCTTTCTGTCAATTTTTCGGTTGCAAAAAAAATAACTTACAAGAATTCTATAGACTTACCCTTCACTTTCAAGTGTTCCTGCAATTGAAATATTTTGACTCTTTCCGATGAAATAATGATAGTGTCTTTAAGGTGAAACCTTTTGACCACAGACACACAGATTACACAGACATACGACCAGAGTATCCTTAGGTGCCTTCTGCAATTTTGCGGACATTACAAAAATACATTTACTTTTAGAGTGGTAGTGATTTTCTGATAAAATCCAATCACTTACTAACAATGACCAAAAACTTTTGAGTAAAATTTGTTGAAAATAACATGCTAAACATCATCTCGAAGGGAAATTTGCTGTAAATGCCACCATTTTTTCTCTAATCCTTTCATCCATATGTTCACAATTGGTTGAACACCTGTTGTAACGCCATATTAAAATAGGCCTCACAAATTTTTAAAGTTTAGGGTTAATCAGGGCCTATTTATACAAAAGCATGCAATAGTATCACTAATAAGGTATGAACCTTTAGCGTGTATATGTGATTTGTTCTCTTTCACCGCATATCTGAGTACTTCTTGGATGGCTCTGACATTAACTCCAGGGTGTCCTTGGTTCCCATCTATTGTATAGGTTTACCAGCTCCAGTCTGCCATAGGCATTAACACACATATAACCATCACAAGATGTAATGATTGGAAGAGCTTCTTTGAATACCTGCATGAGAAAATGATACAAAAAATGAGATCAGACTTCAACAGATGAATGGAGGAAGAAGGTGGCTTTGTCAAATTGTTATTTGAGGAAGACATTCATTTAGGGCATTTAAATACTCAAAATCAATAATCTAGTAGCTCAGCAGAGGAGTGGTGGAGTGCCAAAATCGTGTACCACGCATATTCAATTATGAATAAACCCCAAACTTGTTCAAAAAACTCGTCTTGTATGGACAAATTCATTCACATTGAAAAAACGTGTGGTACACGATTTGGCAGTCTTCTATGGTGGCAAGATGGTAACATTGTTTTACAAATGTTCTAAAAATTGTGGACAATAGTCAAAATTCTCTTAAATCGGAGGCAAAAAAACATAATGCATCAAAGATTTTGATGAAAAAAATTACCAAAATTTGTGCTAAAATTTGGCCCACCAAAATAGATATTGGTCCTACTTACAGAATCTCGGAGGCATGTCCCTGTAAATAAACATGAGACCACCCCATCCCCAACCCTTCAGATCAATCACCATAGGTAACAATTTTGATGAATCCTCATTTTTTTCTGTAGTCAAAGCATTTTCTTCAAACAGGGGGGGGGGAATTTTGGGCATGATAATGCAATAATTGGGATGTGTAGATGCAAATTTAGAGAAACTCGGCTCTTTTAGAGCACCAGTACCTTTTCCTTCATCTAAAAATCTTGAAAAAAACCTGCCAGCGAACAAAATACCACAAGATAAAATAACAGCTACTCACTTCTGTTGGGTTGATTCTGGGGTGAAAACTTGTCAAAGGAATATGACAAATTTTTGGCCCCCAGCTGAATTGTGCTATAGCCTGGATGGTGCTCCCGCGAGCGGGGCCCCGGTCGAAAGACTATACCAGACTGACCAACCCCAGCAGTCCAGCCCGCCTGGGTGTGTAAGCCACGTACGGGACGCAGCGTAACCTGATAAGGTATGCTGCGGTGGGTACTGTGTCCCCGCGGGGTAGGCCAAGAAGTTCTGCCCCGCAGGAACGCCAGAGCAGGGGCACCCACGCGGGCTAGTCATTCGGGGTGCAGCGAGCGTAGCCAACCCCTGCGGCGTCCCGCCAGGGATCCGAGCCAACTCCCCCAGGGTTTGGCGAAACATACCCTAAGTATGCACCATGGTTGCGGTCGAAGTGCCCGAAGACACCGGACCGCAACCACGCTAGGTGTGGACGAACAACGTGATGGATCAAGCCCCGGGCGACCAGGCACCACCACAACCACTCACCACCACCGGAAAGCCTGCGGCCGCCAATCCCCCTGGGGGGATTGGCAGAGCAGACCGCGCCAGCCTGCACCGTAGCAGCCCCTAGGGCTGAAACCAGGCGAGCCAGCGGCTTGGTGATTCGCTGAGGAGGAGGCCCGAGCCGCCCCATCATCGTCGTTCGCGAAGTAGCCGAAGCTACCTCAACTTCGGGAGCGCCCAGATCATCAGCGGCTTTGCCTTTGGATGAACCCCGGACAGGAGCCCGACTACCACCCCCCCTCCCCGTTACCAACAAGAGCGGCGTCACCAATGTTCATGATTGCCCATGAACTCCGACAGACAATACAAAAAGAGCGCACCGGTCTGGTGCGGGAACAATTGCCTGTGATTGACACAAAGGGCTGGGATCCCACTCCTGGGGTAAGTGGAAGCTGGCCGCGACTCAATTGTGGCCCATAAATGACGGGGTGAGCGGAAAAAGTGCTAGATGGAATACTCTGTGCGCAAAAACCGTACCGAAAAAAACAATCGTGCCGTGAAGGTCCCTCCCGGTAACTCAAACGTCAGGACACAAAAACCACTCGGTAACTGAGTCACCACGTTTAAAGAAATTTTTCAACACACATTTTCAAATATTTTTAATTAAGTATACCACAACATATATAATATACACACACCAGACCAATAAATTGATAGCAAGCAAGCCCGCTACCAAATAAACAAAACAAACTTCACACCTAGTCAAAGGCCACCAAAGCAGCAACACGTGCGTCAATGGCTCCTTTGTTTCCCTATTTTCCCGCTACACCGATCACATGACCGCAATGGATACAAAACAAAGCTCTCCGACGCGTAAAAGTCTCCGATTATTCCTCCGAATGAGCGCTATAAATCCAGTATATACTCCAGTATAATTGGTTATAGTAGTAGGAGTTCCGGATGGAGACGACAACTTCCGATCTAAAATCTCAGTTAATTTTGGGCTGCTAATGACAGCGCTGCGGTACCACGCGTCCGTTTTGAATGGCGGCCAACTAATTGAGGAAGAATCATGGTCGACAGGGTGTGACTGATCACTGGTCGAGACCATTTCCCTTTTAGGGGTGCTAAATAGGTATTTTGGGGCATTCCACTCTCAGAAGGGAAATGCATATATTTCAGTCAACATGGTGTACATGAAATCATCAGTGTAATGAGTTACCAGTCCATTGCCTAGCGACCAGGATGGGTAGGACCCGATCTGCTCGATTTGGCATGGGATTTCCAAACGGTCCTTTAGGGAACTTCTACGTGCAATTTACTATGGCAGTCTCAGTCCCCGTGACATTAAAAAATAATTTTCTATAACCTTTGTTCAAAAGATCTATTAATATCATTATAATTAAGAAAAAAAAATATGGCTTCAAATCCGTCGGGGTTAGTGGATAACCCCGCTGCAAATTAGTTGGTAATTTCCAATAAGGCTCATTTAGATTTAACTATTTGTGACCAGGCCCTAGTACTTTAGTCAAGTCTGTGTTTTAACCGTTCGATATTCGTAAGAGGGCCCTCCTACCGTTATGTCCTTGAAACAGACTAGCACCCGGAAGTTGATGCTGTTTTTTGAATTTCTGTTGTTGATAGGTTGGCATGTCCTACCATGCATCCAGTATCCAAATCCCATTTAAACTGAATGGAAATAATCCTTTCAATAAATAAAAATTCAAAACATATCGTTACCTATTGAATTCACTTGGTTGCAAACTGATCCTATTAGCATCTCCCGTTTCCATCACTTTGGTGATATCATCCTCTGTCCTGACCTCTACCTCTGACAGCCTTTGATGCACAGCTCTGCCTTGGCTCTTTTATGTCTAGGCCTCCCTTGGTCTCTCTACTTGTCAGTAATTCTTGAAGATGTTCATTATAGACTCCATCATGGACACCTGAAAATGAAATGGCCGATTTCAGGATGATGATAAAATGATTGATGTGGGATCCAGACATCTCACATGACCATTCTAACATAAAAAATCAACAATCGCAGTCCTCGGACTTCTAGTGTTGCCAGTTTTGTTGAATGGGCCAAAGGTCACATGGAGGTCACCAAGGTCACATTAGGTCACAAGGTCACATGATGTACCAACTGTCACCAACACCGCCGCACCCTGCCCCCCCTTTTTCCACCAAATGACCTGCAGCGTAGGCCCTTACGGAATTTCTCATACGGTAGCCATATAATTAAAGGCACTATCCGTGATTTGCTAAACTCAGAAAATCGAAAAACATCAAAAATCCGATTTTTGCATGTCTTGTAACAAGTATAGGTAATCCTAAAATGCCCTGCAAATGATAAGACACGAAGCCACCTAATAAGACAAAATAGATATTTTTAGTTACTAACTGTCCGTACGGACACGTACTACAACACGTGATTGAAAGGAGATCCATATTTTGGAACACCGCTGTTTTCCTTCCCTTTTCTGTCAATTTTTCGGTGCAACCATAACTTACAAGAAGTCTAGAGACTTTACCCTTCACTTCACTGTCCTGCAAATTGGAAAATAGTTTTGACTCTTTCCGATGGAACACTGATAGTGTTTTAAGGTGAACATTTTGACACAGAACACACCGATACACAGACTTACGACCAGAGTAACCTTATGTGCCTTCTGCAAATTTTGCAGACAATACAAAAATACATTATACTTTAAGTTGGTAGTGTTTTTTCGATAAATCCAATCACTAATAACAATGACCAAAAACTTTGAGTAAATTTGGTTGAAAATAACCTGCTGAACCATCAGCTCGTGGAGGGAAATTTGTTGCTGTAAGACTGCCCAATTTTTTTCTGCCTATCCTTCATTCCATATGTTCACAATTGGTTTCACAACTGTTGTAACGCCATATTAAAGTAGGCCTCCCCAAATTAAAGTTTAGGGTTAATCATGGGACTATACAAAGCATGCAATAGTATCCCTAATAAGGTATGAACCTTGCGTGTATTGATTTGTTCTCTTTCACCGCATATCTTGAGTAGTTCTTGGATGGCTCTGACATTAACTCCAGGGTCGTCCTTGGTTCCCATCATGGTATAGGTCTTACCAGCTCATTCTGACCATAGGCCATTATACACACATTATAACCATCCACACAGGATGTAATGATTGGAAGAGCTTCTTGAATACCTGCAGAGAAATGAACAAAAAGATGAGATCACCGTCACATATGAATGGAGAAGAAGGGTGTCTTGTCACAATTATTTCGAGGAATAGACATTCATTTAGGAGCATCTTAAATCTCAAAATCAATAATCTAGTAGCTCAGCAGAGAGTTGTGGAGTGCCAAATCGTGTACCACGCTTCATTAGGAATAACCCAAACTTGTTCTAACTCGTCGTCTGGTCAAATTCATCACATTGAAAAACTTGTGGTCCGATTTGGCAGTCCTCTACGGTGGCAAGATGGTAACATTGTTTTACAAATGTTCTAAAAATTGTTGACAAATTAGTCAAATTTCTTAAATCTGAGGCCAAAAAACATCAAAATTTTGATGAAAAAAATTACAAATTTTTGTGCTAAATTTTGGCCCACCAAAATAGATATTGGTCCTACTTCCAGACTCTCGGAGGCATATCCCTGTAACTAAACCTGAGACCCCCCATCCCCAACACTTCATATCATCCACCATAGGTAAACAATTTTGATGAATTCTCATTTTTTCTGTAGTCAACAGCATTTTCTTCAAACAGAATTTTGGCATGATAAATGAATAATTGGACTGTTAGATGCAATTCGAAACTCTGCTCTTTTAGAGCACCAGTACCCTTTTTCCGTCTCAGCGTAAAAATCTTTAAAATCAACCTCCAGCTAACAAAACCACAAGACTAATAACAGATTACTTACTTCTGTCTGGGTTGATTCTGGTGTGAAAACTTTGTCAAAGGAATATGACAATTTTTTGCCAGCTGGATTTGTGCTGAATATCTTGATCTGATGGAAACTTGAGAGCGCACTCTACCCTGGAATCGTAGCGGACCCGACAGAACACGCGGATGTTACCTCGTATCCTTGACGCCTGTAATATATATTTGAAATAACTTGGTTAATCATTTATTTTGACGAGTCCACTGTAGTGAATGGGCAAGAATTTTTTGTGGCCACACCAACACTTAAGCTACCCTGTACGACTCTTTCCCATTTATGCTACTTCTACTCTTCTTCTACTATTTCTGAACTTGATCATTTATAAAAATAGGAAGGCATCTTATATTACAAACCAATAAATAGCACTGGCACAAAGCCATGCAACTGAAACAATGCAAATGCATTGCTTGATAAGGTGAACAGAATATTTTAATTCAAGGATTAACAATCCTTCCTGAATCCTGCCTATTCATCTTTTGTATGGTTTCGTCGTCGCCAGTTTGCAATGGAGAGCCTCAAACTGGCTGCAAAATGAATGGGAGCAATGATTCTCTCTACAAGTTCTCTCTTACTCTACAAACCCAATGAGCTTGCAAGAAGTGAATGCATTGCTGTGTAACACCTTCATTTTTATTCCCATGCCCCAGTTTGAGGCCCTACCTGCAATGGCAAACTGGGGTGTTTTCTCCTTACGGTGACCCATATGACCCACTTCTTTCTGACACACTGTATGACTTGGAAACCTTACAGAATAAACATTACAATGTATGTTTTGTGTGTTTCTGTAAGGTGACACATCTGACACTTTTTTTTCTGACACAACTTATGAAGAATTTGGAAACCTTACAGAATGAATTTGGAAACCTTACAGCGAAATGCCAGGCTATTATAATTTGGCGCTTCACTATTATAAATACTTTTGTTTCAAATGATGTCTTCCAGTCAAGAAAATGACACTATATTAGTGATAATCAAAGTAAAACGTTTATAATATCGTCCGTATGATTGCAGCCATTTTGATCGCCCACTAGAAATTGAAATCAGTATGGTATATAGTAAGTGTGTCTTGAAATAAGTTGCCAGTGAAAGATTAGTGAGTGCCATAACCAAACCTTTTAGCTATATTCTGTTTGAAGAAGCCGCCCCAGTTTTTTTAATCGATCGTTACTGCTTTTCTAATGGACACACTATATCAGATATCATCCGATTTTCTGACCAGGAGTACCCAGACATTTCCTTAGACCCTGTTTTTATCTATGGACTTCTCAAGTCATACAACGCCACCATGCCACGCGACGTCAACCAATGCCGAACTGCGACCTCCATGGCAACATTTATTAGTTTATTCTGCGAATAAGGCATCAATATTGGCGTCGATATTCTTTCTTTCAGACCGCAAAAGACATCTTTTAAACATACTGAATTAAAATTAGCCTGTTAGTACACTTTAATGGAGTAAACCCTGACAATGTATTTATTGGGTGTTTCTGTAATATGACCCTATGACCCACTTCTTTCTGACACCCTTATGAATTGGAAACCTTAACAGAATTAATACCATTACAATGTATGTATGGGTTTTTCTGTACGGTGACCCATATGAACCATGACCACTTCTTTCTGACACACTATAATTGGGAAAACCTAACAGATAACCAGTACAATGTATGTATTGGGTGTTCTGTAAGGTCCCCCACCCTGACCCACTTTTTTTTTTCTGACACACTTATAAATTTTTGGAACCTTCGCTGCATAAACCACATGTTTATTCTGTTAAGTTTTCCTGATTCATAACTGTCAAAAATGTGGGTGAGATATTCACCTTCAGAAACACCCAGCAAAACCGTGCAAATGGAATTCATTGCTGGTCAAAGTCCAGTAATAATGCAAAACATCCCTCCAAGCTGAAATTCTAGCAAGAAGGCCTTGATAAATATTGCTTGAAAATAGAACACGATTGGATATGGTGTTAGATATTAGGATGGAGAAGAGATGCAGAAGATGTGAAAAGAATCCATACACCCTGGGGGGGGGGTCTCAACTTTTATTTGGGTAGGTATGTGCCACCCCGGATTTCAAAATTGCGGCTCCGGAGCTGTTTGAGAGCCCCCAAACGTAGTCTCCAAACTAGGTTTTCCAAAAATTTCGAAATGGCTGCGATTTGTCCCTCAATTTCCAGCTACTTTTTTGAGGTGTTTCGAAGAAAATTTGGTATAATATGACTTTGGGACAAATCATTAAGTAGAATCTATGGAACTGAATGGTCTTAAAATGGGGTCACTGGAACGGAAAAAGAACCTGGAAATGAGGTTCTTATAGGCGGGCAAAACCCGTACAACCTCCCCATGTGAGAACCCCGCACACCAAGTATGAGATTTCTTATTTGAGTAAAAGAGTCTCCGGGTCCCTCATCCACTTCAGATCTCTACCTTTTGGTTTGTGAAATCAATTCCTCGTACCAATTAATATACCTTGTTGTATAGAAGTTTCTCTGGAGGCACTCTTTCTTTATATAGCACTCTTAGATTGTCTAGTTCGTCTGATGTACTTGAGTCCATGGTCTTCTCGTGAAGCCCTTCCAAGGCTTGTTTTACAAGATGTTCAAGTTCTCTTTAAAAGGAAGTTGCATAAATTTGAACAAAATTCCCAGCAGCGAGGAGGAGTAGATAAAAATCTCTGTTAAAGTTTTTTTCTCAGTGAATTATATTTTCTTTGAGAAAGGTATATAAGTTTGTAAAATTCCCAGGAGGAGGTGTTTTGTAGGCGTACCTCATGGGACCTAACCCGAGCGCCGACCAACCGCTTGTGATGTTTTCGGTGTGCGCTGCGGATGGTCGAGGCAACCCATCGGCTAAATGTTGCTTTCCGCTGCTGGACCATATGGGGGGGGGGCGTGGTAGATGAAAAGCGGTTTGTCTTTGTCTCCGGGAGCCCTTCGGTACGCTTGAGATACCATTTTAGTGCCTCTGACCGGGCACCAGGGTTTCTCCGACCGTGGCCCGCGCCAGGCCAGGTCCGGGAGAAACAATGGGCACGGTGTGAAAGACAGGGTCTGAATCTTAGCGAGAAAACCCGCCCGTAGGCTGTGGGAGGATGGACACGCCATCCTTCGACCACCGAAAAAAAAGTGATCCTCGGACCACTGTCGCCCGTAAGCGACTGCCACGAGAAATGGCCATCTTCTTCCTCAAATAAGTTCCAGGAGACTGTCCCCCCTCTCCAGTGGCACAAATTCCTTCCTCGGACCCTAAGAACTGGAGCACTAGCGCATAGAATCCCCTCCTGAACGGTGAACGAACCGAAATCATGCCCTTCAGCAGATTGATGAAGTGATCGGCTATAGATACTATTGTGCCATATCTGAAGCCCTGAGGAGCGCCCCCATCGCGGTGCGGTAGCACTGACTGTTTGGACTCCAAACCCTTATGAACATTTCAGAAAATCCCCGATCTGCCCTACGAAGCAGACGCGGCTCAATCTCTCCCAATCTCTCGATTGGCGCACCATCTATAGAACCGTCGATCGAGACTTAAGATTCTCTAGTTGACTTCCCTTGCTGATCACGAGCGTGCAGCCTGTTCATAACGTCCCGCTGAGTGTAATTGTTGGCGGAATGCGCCAGACAGTCAGGTTGAGATGCGCGACGGTACGCCTCTGGACGGAACGCCCCCGTCCACTGCGGAGGACCGCTAATCAATCAGATCCCCGCCGCTGAAGGAGCAAGACCGGGTCCCCCACTAGCATCTCTATAATCAGTGGTGGAAACCAGCAATTTGTCAGAAACCGAGTTACCTTCTCGAGGACTCTCGGTAACATGCAATTGGGGGGGGGGGATGCGTAGTCAATGATCCCCGACCAATTTCGCCACCATTGCATGTTGCATCCCGACCCACGTCTCTGGGATCTTGACTCCATGAGTAGTACGCCGGAAGCTGGTGATTCACGTCGGAGGAATAGGTCAACGTGGGGACGCTGAAGCCTCTGCAAAATTGACGCGGCAAACTGGTGCTGGCATGGAGTGCCATTCCACTAATGACCCCTTACTTTCGATGGCGCCTGGCATTGAGTGCCCTTCCGGGAGTGGACGTCTGCTAGGACGTTCTCCACCACCGGTACAATGTGAGCTTTACGGCAATGTCCCGGTGCCTGCACCACTCTAGGAGCCTTACTACCTCTTGGCCAGAGACTGGGCCCTGCCCCGCCCCTTGTTTTGAGTAGTTCACTACCGTCATGTTGTCACAACGGAACCGGATCACCTTTCCCCTGGTCAGGGCGACCCGTGCCCATTGATATGATAGCGAGCTTGCATGGCCGACCAACGGCCCGACCCTTTGTTGGACCCTAAGTGGGCCCTCCCCCCCACCCAGACTTCACGCATTCTGACTCCCACCTCCAAGTTCGTGGATGCGTCCATCACTGAGGTCGGGAACGCAGCTCAGGGGCACGGAATCCGGAAGGAACATTGGTGGTACCAGTACCTAAGCATGTGGATCTGGATTCCCCTCATGCCTAATCTGCAGTAGGGGAGCATCCCATGAGGCTGGCCAAAGTCCCAGAAGCCGAAGGCACAACCTGGCTGGGACCAGACCCTGCTCCAAGATTGCTCGGGCAAACGCCACGACCGAGGCTACTCTGTCTGCAGAAGGGCCTCACGTTTGCCAACCGAAAATCCAGTCTCGCTCCCGTAAACTGGGCTCTTGAGGGTGGGTGAAAGGATTGCTTGTCGAGGTTGAGACGTTGACCTTATCAGGTCTAGGACCTACTCCTATACAAAGGCCTGGAGCCTCTTCGCGGCGGATGGTGCCACCAGTAGCCCGTCGCTAGTAAAGACGAAGATTGTCCCTTCCTTCGCCTGAGGAACTCCGCGACACCTTCACGACCCTTGTTAAGGTCCGTGGAGCGGTCGACAGACCGGAGGTAGACCTCGGAACTGGTAAGCCCACTCCTCCTAGCAAACGAGGCCATTTCTGATAGGAGTCGTTGCACGGTGCCGGGGAGATAATCGACTTTCGAATCCATGGGCCCCCACCACCCCCCTTTGGTTGGAGGACCCCGATACTGTCGTTCCGTGTTTCCCCATACGGAAGTGTGGTGTCCTGATAAACCCTTTTAAAGGTTTCAGGTTCAGGATGGGCCTCCACTCCCCCTCCCCACCGTTCTTTGTGGTTAGAAAGGCGGGCGGAACAGAAGCCCTCTTGATTGGATGCCAGAGGCATATCACAAATGTCTCATTTGTTCCCAACCAGAACAATTAAAGGCCAGTCTCTGTTGCCAGTCACAGTGTCCCCTGATTTAGACACCTTAGCTCCTAATGAATATTGATTATTAAGTGCTCATGTGGAAGTGAGGCACCATGTGGATCACGAAGGTGTGGATGTGTCTCTGCAAATGACTTGTTCCATCTTCTGATCATGCCATTGAGAAGCAAATTTCGAAAATGAAAACAAACAAAACAAGTAAACCAAGCGGAAGAAGAAAACGGACAAGAATGAAAACTATTAGGACTCATATGTCATGATAGGGTGTGGTCCATTGATCTGTTGGCGTATCAAATATGACAACTAGTAGTACCGTTACTTATACTCTACAACAATGCTTATTATTACTAGTGCTTATAGTGTTCGAGTGCTTAAAATACACCCCCCCACGAGTAATGTGTAAGAATTGCTCTTGCCTGCATTTACATTGGTTGGAGTAATTATTTACTAACGACAATCAGCGCTTTAACAACAGTCAGTGCGGCCAGATTGACTATTTATCTTTTATTACCATTGTGACAATTAAAATTTAGTATTTTATATTTCAATACATATTATGGCAAGGAAATAACAGTTAACAACTTGCCTTTTAGGACTTGTATTTTTGGTTGCACTGCTCAATGAAAAGTGTCATTTTGTGATTTCCTACTTCAAAATTGGCGGCCATCTTGGATTTCAACTAATTATTCAAACCGGACTCTAAATATACATTTGCATTTTAAGTTCCTACCCAAAACATACATAATTAGCACGATCCCTAATTACCTTGCATTTTTGGGTTTGCCTATAGTGTAAATGCATTTTTGAGTTTTTAAACCGCCCAATGGCGGCCATCTTGGATTTCTCAAATTGCCCAAGGGTTGCAATTTTAACCTCCACCTTGATTCCATTGTATACCCTTTCAGGAGATTATCAGCTGAAAAAATCCTTTAAACAAGAGATTTTTATCTCATGCCAAAATCAGGCTCCGCTGCTTGGACTAAAACCGATATTACATTCTTAAAAATCTGTGGATTTTTGGGCACAAACGCTTTAGTTTTCTGTCAGATCCTAATTCAGTGACTCACTACTGTTCATTGATTTCACTCATGAATCTTGATTCAGATTTTTTTTATTAATTACAAGTGCTTTCTATGTTGATGCAATCATCTCAAGTAGTCCCATTTGGACATATACCGATTGGAAGTTGATTACAATAGGTATGATTTTGATGCACAAAATTTGTGTGGAGATAACTTTGAATTATATGTTTGACCTCCATGTCCTAAATGGCAACACCTTCTCAAATCATGAATGTGTTTGCAATTTGGTTTTTGAGAGCATATATCTACATTGCAAAAACTAATAAAAATTTACATGTAAGCTTTGACTTTGTGAAAAGTGTTTGAGAAAAGCTATTGTAAAATTATACTAACTATCCCACAAAATTCTACCTACGTGAATGTGGCTATGAAATGTGAAGAAAAAATATCCTGCCAAAATTAAATTATAAGGAAAGACGTAGAGGACGAAAGTAGTAAATTAAAATATTCATAAGTTCATAATTAACATTAAAAAACAATCACCTTGGAAGCCATTCTTTGACCTCGTTCTTTATAGTAAGTGGCACTTGTCAGCTCTTTAGCTGAGGTATCCACATTCCTGAGGGTCTCCTCACAATTTATGGTCCTTGGGTTCGGGTGGTGGTGGTGTAGGTGTATGGCCGCTTCAAAAGTTGTGAGAATTAGGTCAGGTCAGGTTCTGCTGTTTCAATCTCTACATTAGTTGAATTAAAAAGTTAAATAGCTACAACTTAAAGCGGCGAGTTGGCCTGGACGGGCACATTGTTAATAAAATATGAAATTCCTTCCAATTTCTCTCAAATTAGTCTAGGGCAGTAAAAAAAATCAGATATTTTTACACCACAAAAAACAGATATTAGCCTGAACATGGGGTGCTAAAGACATCCTGTAATTGTAGGACAATTTTGAGTTTGTCGTAACTTAATCCCAAAGTGTCTATTCATGAATATCACAGACCCTTAATCATTGATATTGAAACCACAAGGGTCTCTGACTGGTCAGATAGGGTGGATGCATGGGAATCAAACTCTGGACATGTGTTTTCATGTGTTAATAATTGCCATTGATCAATCATCTGATGAATGTCACTACATGCAATTTTGTTATTAAAAGCATTATGTTTTTAACTGAAGAGCAATTGTTTTGGGCTTGAGCAATTCAGGTGAGGACTAATGTAAATAAAAAGCTTTACAACAAAAAACTCTTGAGGGCGGTACTATTTCAAAATGTGCAGGTGTCCCTTTAAATCATTTTGGTTCTTGAAAATTGCTTTAAAGGTGCATGTTACGATGTCTTATGGACCCCCCCAACTTATCTGGAAATTTGTATTAAGTTTGATATCAGAGGAAAGGCCATATTTTCTCATGTCATCCTGAAATACAGCCTTTAAATCCATTTCTTTCCGAGGTAAGTGGCAAAAAAAAGCTGTTTTATTGTTTAGCACCAATAATTAAGCACAGTAATGAATAGGGACGTGCAATATGCATTATCGCATCTACTACCAATACTTTAGATTGGTTTCCCATACTGGGATTGTGAGTGTAGGTTAGTGCCATGCGGCTTTCAATCAATGTAGAAGACATGATAGAAATAAATGGAAACAAGCACCTTTAAAGCCACTATCAGTGGATTTCTGACCAGATCCTTAAGATTTATAGTCAATAACAAAACACCTATATTGGCATATTGTATTTCACGTATGATCATTTGAGTTGAATTACCCCGGGGAGGTGAATAGCAGTGGTTTACCCTCGGTTGCTTTATTGATTAAAATCAAAAGCCTAAAAAGGCAGTGTTTCCAGTCAAAATCTGACAGTTAAACTGAAGAGGTTCGGAAACGCTGGTGATTTAATCAACCTATTCAACAACCTATACGCTTATTCCATCAAGGTTTTGAATACATAAACCTGGGCAGGTAAACCTGGTTAGTTAACAGAAACGCCCCTAAAAGCCAATATTTACTGGTTAAAATAAATAGACCATATTATTTTTCTTACTAATATTTATTCACGAAACTCAATGGAGCGCTGTCGTAAAGACGTGCAGGCCTGCTTGTCTTCTCTGTGTAAGTTATTACTTTCATGTGGCTGTCTAGTTCAACTTCAAGCCCCCGACACATGCGCTCTCATCGCACCGGAGCTAATTCCAAAAAAAATTGACACCAATGGGATAATCAAAACTATGGTATGTGTATTGATTGCACAAGCTATACCGCTAATGATTATTTAGCGATCTAATGTAATTCAATGCAATCCATTTCTGCATTTTATACCTTGAAAGGTTTGCGTCACATAATCGAGTGTTTTATAGTTCTCTATATAATGAATTTTTAAAAATAATCTTGCACTCCAATCAGAGTATGC
This sequence comes from Ophioderma brevispina, assembly GCA_023653785.1. Classification (NCBI taxonomy): domain Eukaryota; kingdom Metazoa; phylum Echinodermata; class Ophiuroidea; order Amphilepidida; family Ophiodermatidae; genus Ophioderma; species Ophioderma brevispina. Next base: position 587 of record JAMKCH010030934.1, on the reverse strand, counting down.
AGTGTTTTGGCCATATTTTAAAAGTTTACAGCCTTAAAATGGGGAGTTCCATACCTGACCTCTGATTCAATTTTTCTGACACACTTATGAATTTCGAAACCTTAATCCAAAATTACACGTGTGCTTTATTCTGTGAAAGGGTTTCCAAATTATGTATGTCAGAAAAAATGTATGTCACGATGGGTCAGGATTATGGAAAACTGACCCATTACAATGCACCATAAGGCTCTAAATGGGAGGTGTTGGATGTGAACATAAAAACCACTTGCACAATCCAACATTTGAGCTTTGACGGCCAAGTGTTATAGCATGTTGCTTATGACAAATTCTTGCGCGACATTATACAGTATGTATACCACTTGTTTACTTTTCCATGGTCGATTTCAGATAAGCGTATTTTGGCGGGAATACAAACCCAACAAAAATTTTCTCAAAATGTATTTGTGTTTTAAACATGTAAAGATTTCAATACCATGACATGCCATTGATTGAGCTTTTTAGCTGGTCTGAGACTTTCACATTTTTATTCTTATAACATACCTCTTTTTCATCCTTGTGTTGTTTTGTATGGAGTTCTTGTATTTTGC